>JAQGAD010000343.1:0-44498 GCA_034696625.1 Isotomurus palustris | reverse complement strand
TGAGGCTAGTTGTTTCAGGTTGCATGCTGTGAAAACACTGGTCATGAATTTAGATCAATAACTTCTTCTTATTCTTCTTATTCTTCTTCTTACACGTCTTACGTCTTACCAACTTCTTATTCTTCATCTTAATACTCTCTGGTGTATGTGTATAGCCGCCTTGTGGGTTGTGTGTGGCTCGTCATCTGTGAAATGAAAAGTCTACCCAACATTAGACAGCGTTTAGAGACTAACCGACGTAATTACCGAATATTTATGAACTTATTTTTATTAATGGACAAATGAATAATTCAAACAGAAGCTTTAGATGTGTTGGTCACTCTAAACAAAACTCAAAAGCCAATTGTAATTATGATGCCTATAGATGTTATGTGTATGTGTGTGTGTGTGTGTGTGTGTGTGTGTGTTTTTGATTGCCTAGTCATTAAACGCAGTTTATTTCGTGTTAGGTTTCCCATTTCATACGAACATGGAAGGGCTAAGAAGTCACATTTAGCTGGGGCCATAAAATTAGCATTTGTTAAAGACTTGGGAAGAAGTTGCTCTCAACTCAAAGCTGCCTGGACGAAAATTTAATTCTTTTGAGTCAAGTCGTAAATGAATGTGTGTGTGTGTGTGTGTGTGAATGTGTGTGAATGCTTAAGGAAGGACAGGTCTGTTCCAATATAGTAAATACAAATATGAAGGTCTTTTAAATGGGTGTGCAGTGCAGAAGAATAAAAGAATAGCTTCTTGAGTTGTTGTATAACAACCAATTGAACGGACCTCCCACTGACACTTGATGTTTTTTAATTGATCGTAAACTCCGACGAGCCGGCAGTGTTCCTCATTTTAATCCGTCTTTAATTAACTCCCTCACTCACACAGTCAACAGTAGACTGTAGTCATTGCCCCCCTTCCTCCTGTACTTAATATCCAAATATATCCGTGTGTCATTTCATTCCTACCGTGACTAACTAAATAATCATCGTCATCCTCATCCGACCATTCCCATTTCAAAGTCCACTCCAAAGATTAACTTAGCAGCCCAAGATATGCCTTAATTATTAAGTAATACTCTCTGTTAAGTAAAGATATACGATTAATTAAAATATGTAATGATCAGTTAATGGTTTTTTAATGGAATGAAGTAATGTCTAAACTTGTCCCCATTCATGTTGACCACGACGACTTTGTGTGACATTACTAATTTAACTTTAAGCAGCTGAAATGAAATGTGTATTTAAAGTATTTTTTATCAGCATCAACTGTGTAGCATTGAACTACTTGATGAGATTATGAGATCACGGGGAAATGGGGAAACACACAAGGTTAACATAACTCGGGAACTTCAGAATAACTTTGTGATCGTTCTTCGGCATCTTCAAAAAGTCCTGGAATGAAACTTACGAAACAACTGGTGTGCTGATGCTATGCTGGTAAAGGTGGAAAGTCATGCTGGAGAAGCTGGAGAAGCTGGAGAAGCTGCTGGAAGCATATAAAAGTGATGGTGGTTGTGTAAGGAGTCGATGTTTTGGGTCGTAAAAAGCTTATCTGACCCCACTCTGTCTATGAGGTTGAGGAGAACTTAAAAGAATTAAGAGACTCTCGCAGACGTGGACAGTTTATGAATTTATAAATAGCAATGATGAGGAATATTTCATATGAGATGGCATAATTATTTACTTGCTGATTGGCGAGGCCCATTAATTCTCTTATCACCTCGTGTGATGTTCTTTGGTGAGGCTGGAAGTGAATTTTTAATGCTTTTAATATCGTTTAAGATGAAAAGATGATCCATTTACTCTGCAGTGGAATTATTATCATTATTCTAACTCAGATTAGCTTCATCAGGATTTGTTAATCAGATTCACATTAAATTAAATTGAGGGGCAAAAGGCAGGTTGGGCTCAATGGGACCTCTGTCCTCTTCTCGCATCTTTGAATGAGCTGACTAATTTATACGATGAACTAATTCCTTAAAAAAGAGTGATAAACGTGTCAAAGAGAGGTCATCCATGACGTTTTCGTCACATTAGCCATTTCCCTTCCAAACCACAAGATTTATTGGGCTTCTCATCTCATCTCAAATATCTCACACACAGTTTTTACTATACAATACTTCGCCAATTCATTCTTGCAATTTGGTTTACAAAATTGCGAATCAACTCAGATTTCACGTCGAATGCGGAATTAATCTTTCTATTATAGCAGCAAGGCATATAATACCAAATTGTAATATTGAGTTTTACATGTTATTGCAATATCCATCAGGCAGAACCGTCATTACCATGATCTACTATTTTATTAGTTTATTAAATGCAGTGAAATAAGACGTACGGGTGTAAGACTCCTGAGCTTATTTTTCCAAATGTGAATCGATCAATTACGAAAAATTCTGAGCGTGGTCCGTTGGGAAGATTTGCATAGTTGAGCAATTTGATGAAATTGTGATGAGGGAGCGGATGTGAGGAATGCGGAGTGAAATGCCAGTGGCATTTCTTAAAATCCTTAACATCCGTAATGACGGTGATGATCCAATTTCACCGATGAATTATGTTCTCAATGAAGTATTTATGACTTGGTCGCCTTCGGCCGCTCACTCCATTCCTCCACATCGCTTCACTCATCATTATCATTCTTCATCTGCTCCAATAAAATCTCCCCGTATTAATTACACCTCCAAACTCATTACATATAACCGATTAAGATTTGGGCCTCGAATTCCTTCCCGTAGGAGGTTCCACACATCCACACAGGTGAGTACATACTATACAGAATGATGAGATGCTAAAGTTAAAGTTAAAGCAGAGGTGATTGAGGTGCACCCACCCAGTCCATCCATCCGATCATCCGATCTTGGAGATGCTCCTGAACGTGTAAATCAAAAGACGATGGGTTTTGTCCTTTTCTTTTACCTACACTGCGCCTCCTCTTCCCGTCCTTTTGTGGGCACCCACAAATTCACACAAACACTCACAGATTCAAAATTCAAACTCACTCACTCGTTCGTGTTTTGATCATTTTGATCGACGAATCATTCGAACATTTCCACTACGGTGAATTTAACGAGCGAGCGAGTGAACTGGGAGTATATAGTGAATCTGAGGAGATCGAGATGGCTATTGATGACTTGCTTTGAATTGCCAATTACATGATTACATGCTTCCAACTCCTGACGACTCTTGTTCTACAACTTCTCTCGACTTACTAATGCCTCGTAATTGAACATCTCTCAGAGATGCTCCTCTAATCACCCCCAAAGTTCATCCATCCATACTCCATATTAAGTGAATCTCCTTACATTTTATGAACAATATTATGGAGATTGAAGGTGGAGGTGCGTATGGGTCTTTGAGTAATTGAGATGAGGCTTAATGACTGCGATTAGTGTGGAGAGAGATCTTCAAGAGATGAGATGAGTTGAGTGAGGCGTAAGGTGAGTGAATGTTGGTGGTGGAATGTTGGTTGGTGGGACCCAACTAAAAATGCAACGAACGATGAATTGGCCATCTGGACTGGATGGATGATGGAGAAAGAAATCTTGGTGAGATGGACTAAAGAGATAATGGAAGGAATAAGGAGGAGGATGATAATTATTAGTTAAACATTTATTTAGGGTGTAATTTATTTTGATCGTAATTTAAACAATTGTTAAGAGGTCTGACTTGTCTTAAGGTGCCTTAATTTATAAATAATGTGGAATGGGGTGGGAAACCGGTTTTCCATTCCATTTTTCTATTTCGTATGGATATTGAAATGTAAAGGAGCTCCACACAAACCCCATTCGACAATTCAACAAATGCTTCTTCTCCTTCTTCCCTTCGTCTTATTCTTATTCTTCTTCTTATTCTTAGGATCTCGTTACACCAAACATTCAAAAATCTACAGAGTGCATCTTGGCTACACAAATCATAATTTCATCGAGGATGATGATAAGAAGCGCACCAAATCCCCATGCGATAAGACGTGAAGATGAGAGGCAAAGGAAAGAGTGATAATTAGGATGAGAGAGGATCTCTCGGCCGTAAGTCACATCACATAACATCGCGAGAATATTGGAAGGGGAGGGTAGAAGGATAATTAAACGTTGAGGATGTAAACGTAGACATAAATCAATGGTTAAATAATTTCGGTTTAAAAATAGGGGAACATCACATAACACAACAGTTGAACAGTTCTTTCCTAGTTAGTTGCCCATTAGAACGACCTTCTCTCTTTTGTGTCTGAAGTCTTCGATCTCTCCTACTTACCTGGTCAACGGGGAATGAGTAAGAGACAGAGAATGTTTGAGGAGTCATAAAATAAGGAGAGATGTTTTATGGGAGGCAGTCTTGTTAAAATTGGTGGAAAAGAGGCAACTTAAGCCTTATTAGTCCCACCACTGCTACTCTTCTTGTTATGGCATTTTTATACGCGTTTTATTACAATCATACATTATTACATTTATTACTCACTCCTCTCTCTCTCTCTATTGATTGTGTGTGTAGTTGTGGACATTCCTCACGTTATTATTATTTTATCTCTCTCTACTTTGTACGACTATCATTCTATTACTTAAGATTACATTTTATGACTCTCGGACTCACTGATACGCTTATTATAATCTAATAAACCCCCTCCTGGATACACACACTTATTTACACCATCATCCTCTTCTTCTTCTGTCACAACAACCCCCCAACTTAACTTAGTCTCTCTCTCTTTACTCTTTACTGCCCATTTTATTAACCCATTAAACTAAAACAAAGCTAGCTGCATTCCCAAAGAGATAAACGGGTTGCCAAAAATCATTCCCATCTATTATTCATTCCGGTTTACTCGCAGCTCCCCATCATTATTACACACTACAAAAGACAAACTACAAACTACAAACTACAAACTACTAAGACAAACCTGACTATAATAATAATAATAATCCTACACTCCCACTGGGGCAACCTGCATGAACAATACAATCTTTACTTAAGCATTCATAATTAAGACGCATGTCTTAATTTGTCTTGTGCAAAGTGCAAGTCACGCTAATAAATAACCGTGGCCGAGTGTCACCAAGAAGTTGGACGCATATGTCACCCTCCCAAAGAAAGGGAGTACTCACTACTCACTAAATATTCACTATTCACTATTCACGTGTGTATGCATTTAAATAGGTTAGACTTATTTCTTACGTGGACCTGTCACTTAACAAAACAAAAGAGTCGTTTTAATTATCTCACTATCAATGTCATCTGATCTATATTAGAGTGACAGGCTGAGGGAAACAAAATGGGGAGGACTCACGAGAAAATGCAAATTCACAGGATGTCTACATTCAATCTGCATACATTAAGTTCGCGATGAGAGTGACAGGTGAGCTTCGATGGGACAAAGTCACCCAATTGCTTAGCATTAGCATTATTCCATTGGTGGTGGCCTCCAGATATATTTCCTATCTTAATGAGAGCGCTTAAGTCCTAAAGTAAGTTCCAGGTGTGCAATGCAGTGGATGATTTTTACACAGTAATTTTAGTAAACTCCCTTGCGTAATCGATTAATCTACAATCTACATGGATTGAATGAATACCTGTAGGCACAACATACACGCTCATTACGTCCTGCCTCGAGTAATTGATGTTCTATCTCTATGTTCATTCCGTGAAGTAAAAGAGTAAAACTTCCACCAGCTAACAAGTAACCGTGCTCAGCTCAGGTGAGATGACCTACGTGAACTCCTCCAACTAAATTATTATTACAAATTAGAATGCAAGTCGTATTGTAGATGCAACCAGACAAAATAAATGGTGTGTTTAGCACAATAATAGAAACCCCATAAGCTTACAGCCAGTATGTAATGAGTTAATTGCAAATTTACATCGTCTTCACTTGACTTCCAGGCATTTCGCGTGTGTACGTTATTCTTTAACACACACACACACACACGTTCATTTACATTCACAACACTCATCATCTTAAGTAATTAAATGCATTTTTGTGAATTAACCTGGCCTTGCGGAATTCATTCCCTTCCTCCGTTACTCTCCAGCAGTTCGCGTATTTTGCATTAGCGTCTTGCGGGAGATGAATGTTGTGAATTAATTAATAAAAACTCAGACTTTTATTGTGAGTAATGTGAAGCTCCCACCTGAGAAGAAAGCTCAGGTGAGTGAGCTCAGGAAAGCTCTCTGCTCTCGCTTATAAATATATAAAGCTGCGGAGGGAATGAGTGAGAGAAGCAATTAGTAATTTTTGATGGTTGCTTAAATGATAATTCGTTGGAAGGGAGTAATTATAATTCTATCTCTATTTATGATGATTATTAATAATAAAGTGGGATTATTCTTCCGTCGGCCGATGAGCAGCCTCGTGAGCTGCATCCCTAATCATTCATCATTATTGCCCAACGTGTAACGTGTAACGTGAAACTCTCATGAGAAGTAAAAAGTAAAGAGTAAAAAGTAAAATGTGTGTAAAGGATGGATGAGGTTTACGTGAGGAATCTGAGCCCATCTTTCTCTGTCTACTTACTTTGGTCTCTGTGATAATACACATACACACTTACACACATTATCCTCAAATTATTGCCCCGATCATCATCCACACATTCGGATTAAAAAATAGTAATTACTCCAGCTATCAATCTCAGCTCTTGACATTTTCTATATTTAAGCCTCGTTCATAGCTGTTCAATTAGATATGTAAATTATACACTCAACTAGCTCATCGCTCCTGGCTAATCTCAAGTGGCTAATAGGCATCCTTAATTCTTAATTCTTTCTTTCCATCTCATAACTCAGGAGACAGATAAGAGATGAATCTCTCCCAACTCATCTCAACTCTCAGCTTTCAAACTGGTCGGTCGTTCTTGTGTTGGTATGCGGAAAAAATGTGCTGCTCCTGCTGCTTTGGAGGAGGGAGCAATTTGAGAGCTGTCGAAGGAGGTGATTATTCTAATATATTTTGATGTAAAGATGGAAGTAATAATTGCAAATTAACCTTGAATATTATGGGAAATAACAGAGGAGAGCGGGCTAATAAGGCCCAACTATTAGTTAGAAATTTAGATCCTCTCCTCCACTTCCACCAGTACGCGAGGTAATTAGATTTTATTATCTTGAAATTATTAACCTTTTACTCACTTGCTCCCGAGTTCCTTCCTTCTTCGTTTCTTCTTGTGGCTGCACCAGATTAATCTACAAACTCACAAACTCACAACTCTCCTATCACACACAACATACAAAATACATCCCATCAAAACAAATCTCTTGTCGGGTACAAATAAGCTTAGACAAGCCCACCTGCACTATTAAACCTAACCTCCTCCATTACACATTCCTAGTCCCACTTCTTCTTATTCTTCTTCTTATTCTTCTTCTTCTTATTCCTTTCCCTCAATTTACACAAACTTGTTTTCAGCGCACCATTACCTGTGACTAATTGCTCACAGGACCAGATCTGCCACAGCCACACCAGCCTCCATTCCATCTCAACTCTCTTCAACAACTTAGCATCCGATTCCACCGTTCGTGTTCGTGATGATGAGTTAACAATGTTTGCGACCCGGTAAACACAACCAGGGAATTCCGTCGAGTGGATTTTAATAAGCAATTCACGGCCCGAGCTTAATGAGATGGCCGAGGATGATAATAATGATAATGGGAATATGGGAACCGAGAAATGCGTAGAAAAGGTAAAAGATTATCTCATTAAAGAAAGAGAGAGTGAAGGAAAAGGATTGGCAATGAAGTAACAAGTTTTCGAGTATGTTCTTTGCATGAGTTCTTGTAGGAGAATAATGTTGGAGTGTAATTACTTTCTTGCCCTCTTCCTTCGCTGCTCCTGTCACTTTATTAAGTTGTTCACCACTCTCCACACACAAAACACTTTAAGACGCAAAGTCCACCACCTCAATCTTAATCTTAACTCGTTCCTCTCTCTCTCTCTCTCTCCTTCGTCTATTCATTAAGAGTAAGGAACAGGAATGTGGAGAAGACACGCTAAACTATTCCGTAATTATTTTGTGAACAAGCCTTTTTTCATTAACATCTCCCCATTATTAAGATCCCCCGATTAACTCTTCTTTCTGATTGCCTCCTCAAATCCCTACCTCCTTGCCTATCTCCTTAATTGGACGGTATTTATTGGACAATCAACTTTATTGATTATTCCCTAGCTGCGTTTTATTCACTTAATCTCACAATATATACATCTCTCCGTCACTCATGGATGAGGTTAACAGTTAAACTTTAAACTGGTATCACGCACGACCCAACAAAATATAATATATGAAGGAGATTATTCATTCATTCCTCAATTTAATTAATACTCCATTCACGCTTTGCGAATAAACTACCCAGGATTTTGCTAAAAGGAAAAAATAAAAAAAATCCAAAAGAAAAAACGAATTATCAGAATATTGAGATGTGGATTGATTACGGGAGAGTCTGAGTTATTTACGCCACGCGTGATTGCAGATTGCGCACATGCCATTTACTCTGAATATATTATTAACCCCTTCCTGCATAAATTATATCAAACTATCAAAGATTACTAATCAAAAAGCCCCACATTGCATTATTCCCCGTTTAATTAAGTTGTGACGAGTTTAAAGAGACCTTTGAACCTTAACCGATTTTCTAATCAAGTGGACTGACCTACGCACAGGCACAGTCAGCGTTAAATAAATTGGAAGTTAAATGGAATGTAAGGATATTATACGTGTAATAATAGTTAATGAGAGTAGTTGGTAATAATGAATAAGTGGGAAGCGCTTTCTTTACGACGATGACGACGATGATGATGATGATGAGATTGGTAAGTACTTAAGTAGCCTGTAGTCGGTAGTTTGGTAGTTTGTTGTGGGTGTCTTGTTGAGGTAAATGTAGTTGGGAACTTAAGTGGGGGCTTTCAACCAGTTGCACTTCAATTAGACTCAAATTGTCGACTGTAGGAAAGCGAGGAAGGAGCAGCATTTTCCCATTTTCTCATTTGAAGGCTCTGTGTTTTTATTCCTACTGGAAGAAGTAGCTGCGGTAATTGTTCCATCTTTTATGTCTTAAACCTTTCTTAAGATTTGGCTGAGAAAGAAAGAAAGAAAGGAGCGCAGTCTTCCAGAATCCCAAGAAGTCTTGAGTGGAGTCTTGATGATCATCTGATGAGCAATTAGAAGTTAAAAATAGGTGCTTGCCGAGTTCTAAGGAGGTCTCTTGTGGGACCCACATTTAGTGTTAGTGTTAGTGATAGTGAGATGTGTTTAATCGGGTGTGTGGATGTGTTTTATGTAGTCACGGCCATTTGAAGGGGCTTAAACTTAACGCATATAGAATATAGATAGCAGATGATGATACTGATGATAGCAAGTAGGAAGGAATGAACAGGAAGGAAATGATTGAGGAAGGAAGGAAGAAAGAAAGAAAGACGGGCCGAGTTGTGGGATTGGATGGGAGAGGAAAGGATTACGTAAGCGACTCCCAACCGAAAGCCCCGTTTCCTAAGAAGGCCATCCCCCACCATCTCTCCAATCACCTCAGATAAAAACATACAAATGGAAATTGAAAAGATCGAGTCAACAAGGAAGCCCAACCAACACAGCTTCTTTCACACACACACACACATGAATTCCCTTTCACACATGTCGAAGGTCTCCAGATCTCCAAAACCTCCTCATCTCTCCAGAGCATCTCCACTTAACACTTAATGATTTACTTAACAAGATGCTCAATTCCATTTCAGCCTACGACAGAATGCACACAGCTCATAAGTTATTATTATTATTGGCCTACACGCGGCTGAGGTTTTTCTTTTGGTTTTGAGTTTTGAGTTTTGGAAGGTGCTTCGGAGTTTTATGGGCCAGTTTCGAGTTCCCAATTGTTCTTGCGAGAGATGCTTGCTTGTGAGTACTTTCCACTTAAGAAATGAAATCTCGTTTATTTTGTGTATAAAAAAGTAAGAAATGATATCCACCTCATTACCCTCCTTTTGACACTACACACCAACTCTCACACTTAAAAGTAATGTGTTGAGATTTTCCTTAACCTCTGAACTCCTCACGAACAAAGACAAGCCTCACTCAATAAAAATAAAAGAGATGATTCACAGACTCTCTTATTCCTTCATTATTCTCCATCCTCATTCCCTTAAACTTAAACTAGTGGCTAGTGGCTTCATTCACAAACTAAAGACTAAAGACTAAAAAACCCAACAAGCCCAACAAGCCTCGATCCTCTCTATTTATGGCTCAAAACATAATTGACTTTTCTTCTTCTTCCTTCAACATCATCTTCTTCTTCTTCTCTCAAATTAAAAATATTAAAATACAAATTGCGTTTGGAAAGGGTGGTGGAGATTGTTTAAATGTTTAATGAAAGAGTGAAAGTACTTCTCTCTCCTCTCCTTATAATGAGTCCTCTTAATTTCAGCCTCCCTCGTAAAAGACTCTCGATCATCATCATCTTAAGGAGATGATGATCCTTAAGCAGCCTTTCCTCATCTCCTTCTTCCCTTGTTCCCTTGTCTCGTAAAACATAAATACTCACACTTAAGTCCAACTACGAGGGAAGAAGGTGTGTGGGACTAAGGAGTAAGGAGAGAGATGAGGATTACTTAATGTCTATTAACAACACCGAGACGAGTACGCATTCCAAATTCCTTATTTGTTTCACCCGAGTGACATTATTGCCCTGTAGGATTCCTAATATTTTCTCCAGAAATCCACGTATCCCAACTTATCTCCTTCCCCATCTTCTTCTTCGTCTTCTTCCATGGAATCTGGTTCTTCTTGGGTCGAAGGTATGTGACCATCATCTCCTTCTTTAGACGAAGAAGGCAAAGGTGCACACAGGTGATGATGAGGTGTTACCGTTCTTCCTTATTCTCAGGTGGGTCAAACCTCAAAAAGGATTCTTTCTTTCCTTCCTCCTTCGTCTTCGTCTTCAAGACTTTTCCAAGAAATTCCTCAGCTAATAATCACCTTAGCTTAGTTGTCAATTTGGCTGCTAACGACAAGAAATAATTCTTCGCCTTAACGAACCCTCAGCATGCGATGATGATTAACCATTTAACCATTAACCTACCGTTTGTTTTTTCTTTTTCCCTCATCATTCACAAGATTCACAACCTATTTATCGACTACACTCCTGGAATTCCTCACCCAATCGAGTCTCTCGAGTCTCACGACCATCTCGCGTAAACTCGTAACTTCTAAAAGGTTAATATTTAAAGTGGACAAGGCTAATGGGCCGTGAGAAGTGTAATTTTGATTAAATAAGGTGATTGAGGGTTGTGGGAGGGAGCGTTCATTTACATTTAGAAAGAAAAGGTCGAAGGGTCTTTTTACATTAATCAGCGAGTGATGAAGTGAGACGAAAGAGATAAAAAGACACAAAGCATCGCTAATACGAATCCCACATTCAACATATAAGTTGTAAGTAACGAATTTACGCCTGGACGGGATGAAATTTCAATTAGATTCTGAAGGTTCGCTTTGACAGAGAAGAGTCTTCGTTTATCACTCCGATTAACATAATAATGGCAAATGAGATTTATGTGGGCGATAATTGCAAGCGATTAATCAAGTTCTCAAGTCAAGCTCTGTCATTTCTGTTACCACCAACATAATACTCCATCTCTTTAAATTGCTCTGACACACACACACACTATTGCTAACCACAATTCACATATTCACCTAATAAGCTTCACTCCGCGTTGCTTTCAGTAATTTATATTCGCCAATATTCGCCAGGGAGGGCCAAAATCAAATTCATTTCGCAAACAGTGTGTGAGTCTCATCTCACTGAGAGAGTTAATTTGCTTATAAATTCGTTAACCTGTTGTTGCGGATGACGGGGATTTAAATTGAATGAGATGCTTGTGCGTTTGTTGCCTTTGGATCATTGCAGGTGACTAGAATCTCGAATCGAATGCACACAGGTTAATTCGATGTAGTTTAGTTTTGAGGAGAGTTAAATGGACGAAGGGGAATGAAGAGTACGAATGAAGGAAGGGAACGAGAGGATCACTGAGTACCACACCCTCATTCCACAAATGATTGAATTCTTTGCATAAATTAAGGCAGACGAGGTATCTGTTATAATGATGATTGAAAGGAGTATAATTATCAAGGAGATTAGCATTTATGCCGATAATTACTACTTCAATACTCAACTCACTCTTGTTCTCGGACTCCTTCCTCCCTTATAAATTATAATCGATGATATAGTCTCTGCCTTTTTAAGTTCGGGGAAAGGAATGGAATGAAGTGCGAGATAGCTGAGCTTAAGCAGCCAAAGGTTAAAAGTCCTGTGCTGGAAAAGGGAAAGAGAGTTTGGTTGAGAGTTGTACTTGAGTTGTATACACAGGGAATTAGGTCTAATAAGATTTTATCATCGGCTCGCTGCTCTATCCCCTACGAAGGTTTGTTTGCTAATGATTAAGTCCAACACACACGCACATAATCCATTTGGGCGGGGCCCAGTGCCCCTTTACCACGAATTTTTATCCTCGCCAAAAGATCAACTGAATCAACTGAATCAACTCCAAAGCATTTCTCACCACACAGCACAGAGAAAGTTGAAAGACGACGGAGGATAATTGAATAATTCCCTGGAATAATTTCACTCGTATAATTCTACCCTGCGCCTTCCCTATCATCAAAAGATACGAGAAGGAAGGAAGAAGGAACCTTAATGTTGTGTGGATGGATAATGGACAACGTGGTAACGTGGTTCGTGCTGATAATGAGGATGTGATAAGAGACAGAAGAATCATTTAGAGAACGGATAAATTAGGCGTAAGATTACGACGTAATGAATGTGGGAACGAGGATCACACAAAGTTGGGTGGGCTTCAACATCTTTACGAGTCAAATTTATTCCCTCAAACTCTTAAACTGTCGAAATTAATTAGACAACAACGAACACTTTACAAACAATACAGAGGCATGAGTATCTTCTAGATAAGTAGGAGAGAGTATAGTTGCTAAATTGAGGAACGATGAGACGGCCTTAAGGGCTTGTTCATTTGTTTTTGTTGTGGGTTGCAGGTATAAAGTTTACACGGGTCGTTACTTAAGGATCAGAATAATACTTTCGGTTTCTTACGTAACAATCTTCTCAGAGGTTACGTACTCGATCGGAGGTGGGGAGGGAGGTCCTCGTCGTCTGAGTAGTCTTCGTCCATCATTATCTCCTCGTCGTCGCTACTTCCCTCCGCATAATTACGCGTAGACGAGTCCGCAGAAATCGCCGATGTCGACAGATTCGACCCCGAAGAAGGATGTCCGTCCGAATGACCATTCCCCGGCTTTTTCGTCGTCTCCTCTTCCTGCTGCATTCTTTTGTGTTTCGTGCGACGGTTCTGGAACCATACTTTGACCTGCAGCCATATAAAAAAGAGTTGTATTAATTTTATAGCCTATTTGGGAGGAAATGGGAATGTTGGGGGTAATGGGGAGAAGAAAGCTCCCATTTGATGGAGTTTGGAGTAAGTTGTCGCTGTTTGGAGAAAGCGTGAGGAAACATAAAACATAAAAGAGCGAAGGAAAGGAGCGTACTTGAGTTTCTGTAAGGGAGAGTGTATTGGCAAGTTGCTTCCGTTCTGCTCCAACGACGTAGTGATTTCTTTCGAACGCGTGTTCCAACTTCAGCAGCTGCGACGGACTGAACGCTGTGCGGATTCGCTTTGGCTTCCGAAATGGCTGGAGGAGAAATCCCGGCAGTTCTGGACCTTCACAATACAAACAAACAATCTCATTAGACCAGTGTACTTCTTTAAACAATCAGTATCTTATCAGCTACAAGTTTCGAGTCTCGAGCGTGTATGTCTGTTGGATGCCTGACAAGTAGACAACTTACTAATATACCCTGTCTAATAATAATGGAGACATGAGAGAGGGAAAGGGTTAAGCTTTGCTGTTGCTGCATCAGGTATTCCGGGAGTAGCAGGGACGACATTAATCAGTTGGAGTTTATGGAGTTTGGAAGGGCAGGAAATTAAGGGAGCAATAAAGCACCTGAGATAGGTAAGTCACGATCAACTCTACGGCCGTGGTTCCCGTAGCGTAACTTTCAATTGAATGGTAGCCTCACTTAATCTTTCATTCTTTCATGTCCAAAGTGGGGAACAATTGAACGCGAAGGATCGTTTGCATTTGACTAAAAAATGAACACCCCACGAACAAGGGAAATTAATTACGACATGACATCGTACAATGAGCCCAGCACCTTCCACCTCCATTCCTTCTATACTTCTAAATATTCTAATGTGTGTGCCTTCTATCAATAATCAAATAATCACACTCAAACTACACAGCGAGCACATTGTTCGATTTATGACTCCACTCCATTTGCAAATAATGAATATTGTTCTCCACACGCCGTCATAATTTCATAAATAAGCTTAGCTAGCTGCATTGAACCCATGTCACTCGAATAGTCAAATCAATTGCCTGCGATCCCACTGATCGCGAGAACCAATTTGCATCGATAATTTCACATTATTTGCATTATTGACATCCTACACTTTCTCAAACAAACAATTATGAGTTATGAATTAATAATTATGAACAGTTGAGTGCCGAGGCAGTTGGCTGTGCGAACTCAGGTGCATGCGAGCATAAATTTAAACTTAATTGACTAATTTTTAACGAGTTTACACGGCCGACTCAACAAGACTCGCACTAACTCGTCTCTCTCGTGAGAGACTCCATCATTCCATCATTTTTTATCCTTTCAATTGCCTTGCGTATTAAGTGGATGGGAGTTTTCCGTTGTCTCACAACAACACAATCAACATTACAGTTTAGTCTTTACAGTCAACTCTGATTGTGTAGCTGGTGTGTTTTCGCTAATTTGGAGATAATGAAGTAAACGAGAGGAGGAGGAGGAGAAGAAGTAAATGAATTTGTGATGGTGGTGGTGAATTAAAATAAGGAAATGTTTACGAGTCTTTTCTTTCGGTCACAGTCTCACAGTTAAAAGTTAATGGATGCCTTTTGCCCTTGTGAAGAAGTATAATCACTCATAAATGAATTGAATTAGCAGCTTTAAATGGTGTCGTGGGTTATTGCCCAACTGTTAACCAGCATAAAATAATATTTCGTCGGTATTGATCTCTTCAAGCGTATTCCTCTCTTCGTGCCCTTATTCGTCTACTTAAACACAGACGCTTCTGATGTCTGATGGAGATGTATTGTGTGTACAACTGATCTCTCCGAAGGACAAGAGGACGAACTCACTCTTTCCTCATTAGGACTGATTTAGGAGGAGAGGTTATAGACTACACACTCACCGCCGGTGAACTTAATGAGTCATCATCTTCATAATCTAACATCGAATGTCTGGGGGAGTGATTGAATTTTTGTGATTTTTACATTTTTTATGTGAATCTGGGACGCTGTGTGAGGTTCCTACTTTGAGTCTTTTCTGCCGTAAGCATCTCGCAGCCCATAATTTAGACAGAGAGTCCAGTCAATCTGCCAAACTACGCTAACAGCTCAGTTGACGATTTAATGAGCTTTAATTGAAAAGGAAGAAATTAAAAATCAAAACCTGATCTTCTCTCACGCCAACCAACTTACAACCAACTCACTCATCTATACTAATCTACACACTTCCCCACTCGTACACTACCCAACAACATACGACCTGCCTTATGTAATATGCGAGGTGAGTTGAGATTTCTAAACTTTCAAGTTTTTACCTGGACCAAACCGATGAGGAAACAGTCTGGAGTGTTTGGCGAGTAGCCACGGGTAAAGCGGGTGTGCAGAGGCTCCCGGGTGATGTGGGTGGTGCGGAGGTGGGGGCGGCTGCATCCACTGAAGTCCCGGGTGATGGTGTGACTGCGCTGCTGCTGCTGCTGCAGCTGCCGCAGCAAAGTTCAGCATTCCCGGAGGATACGCTGCGAAGTGGGGGGGAAGTCCGGCGTGGTTGTTGGGGTGGTGCATCTCATTCCCCTGGGGGTGACTGCTGGGGGGGAAGAAGTTCGACGGAGACTTCGACTGAATCGGAGGAGTTGTACTGGCTGAGGTGTTCGAGTTGACTGAGGCAGATCGATTGTTTCCATTGCATACGGAGTTGTTGGAGCTGCTGAGATGGTTGGGGGGTAAGGAGGATGGGGGCGACGCGCTCCCGCCACTCCCATTGCTCCCGGGTCTTCTTCCTCCTCCTCCTCCACTCACACTGTTTACATTGTTGTTGTTGTTGTTGTTGCTGAGGTGGTGGTGATGGAGGAAATGTGTTTTCCCCGATATTTCGGTGGAGGACGGGGAGGGAGGAGTCTGAGAACGAGATCGACTGGAGGAGAGAGCTGCTTTCGACCCACCCACAATCGAGTCTATGGAAAACCCGATTTTCGGCCGGTGGGCTGCCGGCAATTCCGTCGACGTTGGTGCCAACGGCATCATAATAAGTTAATACTCACACACTTCCACACTTAATTAATTAATTAATTATCCAACTCACTCCAAACTTGTCAAGTTGTTGAACTTAACATTTCCACAGAGGCACACATGCACACACTCTTCCCAAATCCCAAGTCTATTCTTCTCGAGAACAAATGGTGCTTAAGTGTTGGCTCTCGCTTTGTGTTTCCAACTTCAGTCTCATTAAAAGGAGCCCGACCGGCTGAGTAAGCCGTAAAGAATTTCAATTACCAATTCTCCTCCGATTAAAGAACGATTAGTGCTTAAAGATGTAATCACTTGAGAGTGGATTGACGTCTCATTAAGTAGGTGGAGATGAGTCAGCCTAATGAAGGCAGTAGACTAGAAGACGATGAGGGTAGTCTGCAGCACACAGCGATCGAAATCAGGCTGAGTGTCACTTTGTCCAGCACAGAAGACGGAGGCTGAACGAGTGAACGAGTTGCTGGAGAGTTGGACTTGAAGACTTAAGCGATGATGGTGCTTAAGGTTGTTGTGGTTGTGTTGGAGGATGCGAGGAGACTAAGTCTGTGTGAGTGCGAGTGAGTGAGGCTGTTATGTTGTTGTTAAGTTGGAGTTGGAGAGGGTCGTCCTCAGGAGGAGGACGCAACTTAAGCGAAGAGACGGAGGGAATGAAGGCAGGTTGGTTGTTGCTGGTGGAGGGGGCTGAGGAAGGTGAGGAGCGTTAATGTCGACTCAAATTACCTGTTAGGCTCCCTCATTATAACCCTCGTTAATCCACATTAGCCTCCTTCCTGTGGCCAGATTAACATAAAGATTGGGAGGACCTTACGGCGCACCAGCAACGACCCCGCCTCCCTCTCTCTCCTCCCTCCCTCCCTCCCTCCTCACTCACTCACTCACTCATTCACACCTTCCTTCCTCCACACTCACTCACTCACTCACTCACATCATTAGATGTTAGTAGGCCCCACTCACCCCCCATAACACTCAAGGCAAGTCCACACCCACTACGAGGTGTAACACTAGGGAGATAAATCTATGAGAGAGACTGGAACATTGGAACACTTGAACTTGAAGGGAGTACAGAAGGATCATCATCTTCATCTTTAGTTTAGAGTCTCTGACAGATCTCACGAGATTAAATTATACGTCGGTTTGTTAAGTCGAGATGGAGTGAAGACGGGTACAAATTGTGTTCTCCGACAGGAAAAAAGGCCCTCATTTACATAAAACAAACGGAGAGATGAGACTTGGCTCTCGAAGGATGATGAGGTTGACATATTATTATTTTATTATTAGAGACAAGAGCTGCGAGGAGAAGGACTACGTAATTAGAGTTGTTTTCATAATGAGACCGTTTAAGACGGAGCACAGGTATAATATCTACACTATTCTACACAGGTAGGTTGAAGAGGGTATCAGAGGTATGAGGTATCACTATTTAAGTTTTGAGATGTTTAGGAAAGAGAGGTGGACAGTTAGTTTAGAGTTTTAGAGACTGTGTGTGATGATTGCGCACTTAAGACTTTAAGGGGACCCGTCCACTCGTAAAAGATGGAGAGCTGCGGGAGGGAGCTCGGATAATAATAAGTTAAACGCTAAATCCATTAACTTTGACATGAGAGACCCTTCTTCATCATCGCATATTATTCTAAACACTCAAAATACAAACTACCTCTCACAGATTCTGGCAGAGAAGAGAGAAGAGAGAGACTTGCGACAACAAGAGACTTTGAAACTTTGATGCTCAGGGACACATGTCACCTCAACCAGATCCCATCATCTACTTTTTGACTTTCCAAGTCTCCCTGCGTGTCCATCATTAATTCGCAGGTAAGAAGAATATCTGTAGCAAAATGAGCCACCGAGGAAGGAGCCCTTCGATCTTGTCCTAATGATCTTTTTGTCTGAGGCCTTTGTAAAGTAATTATAGTTTGAAAGGTGAACAAAGAGGAAGACTGACTGACAACAATAAGTAAGAGTAAGAGTAAGGGTCTCATCGAGAATTGAATGGATGGAGGATGGATGAATGCATAAGTATTTATTTATTTAAACGATGATGATGATGATCTGCCTGACCCCCACGGATGGTGATTACTTTTTCGATTAGAAACCGACGACTTGTTGTTTAATTCGTAGTGAGTTGATTGATGCGTTAATTAATGAGGGAAAAATGATGGGGTGCTGGAAGTAACATTCAACATTCCTCCATCATTCCCTCAATCCCTCACCGTTCGTTTAATATTCATTCTGCCTTCCTCCTCCGCATTCCTCCCGTTTAGCGTTTAGACTCCAACTAACATTTTACGCCATCATTATTTGATGGATGAGATGTGATTACCTCAATTACTGCGAATCTCCCAGTCGTTCCTCGCTGTTCTGTGTTGTGTTTCTGTTTGCACAACTCACCTCGTCTTACAACTTCCCTTGTCACGTCTCTCTGTTGGAATCCTCAACTACTTCAACTTCTTCATCATCCACTGCTAACAACTAACTGACTCTAATTACATTATCTCCGTATTTGCAAATAATACCCAATTACAGCCGTCTCTGTCTTAAGCCACAACATTCAGCATCACCGCAATCCAATCTCGCTCATTCTGGGAACACAAGCAAAATTAAGCAAAGAATGAAAGAATGAAAGAATGCCACCACAACAATGCCGAGTTTATTTAAGTATTAATTTAATACTGAGGGTACGCGTGATAAGTTGTGAATTAATGTTATCACAAGTGATAATTATTTTAATTATCCCGAATTTGCATCCTGGGAATTACAAGTCCACTGCCAACTGCACCCAATTTTTAGTTGGGTAACAGGAAACATTAAATTTTATCGGCAGTGCATGTAAAATGTAAAATTGTAAATGCATATTGAGACTCAAATGGAGTAGGTGGAGATTATAGATGAATTAAAACCAGCCTAGACAATCTAGAATCTAGATTAGGCCAGACTGAATTAAAAAGGACACAATTGGCAGTTGCAGGTTGGATGAGTTTATCACACTTTGTTATGAAACGTAACCATCCATTGGCGTAATTGAATACAAATGCGAGTAATTTTCTCGTAATTAAAAATCCCATTACAGACACGTAGGACTTTAAACAGTTTAAACTGTAAGTGAACACTGCTGTAATACGCAACGCAAGAGAATCAGAAGGAAATTAAGGCAGGTATGATTTATTCTCCTATGTACTTGACTCCTCCGTGTATTATTATCTTCTGGTATATCTCTCTCCTTATTTATATTCATTCTGGTGGAGCAAATTGGTTGTAAATAATTTATAAATTGTAGTTTGCGAAATTGGCGAATTACAAATTAAGTGAGAGAGCAAAGAAAGGACGGAAGATCACGTAGCCGAGTTGGGAAGAGATGATCTCCGATCTCCAAGTTTAAATTACAACACAACTCACATCACATCCTTCCTTCCTCCACAACTAAGCTACCAATTACTCTCCAACTATCTTCACTTGTTTATTACTTCAAAGGTGTAATTAGACTTGATATCTGACTCAAAACCAAAATATTATCTGCAGTTAATGTGAAATGCTCCTATAAAACTACCCAACACTTGTAATTACTCAAAAACCGATCCACTACTTACATTCTGATGATTATCTCATCTTCTCTAATTGCCTGCAAAAAATACAAAAACTCTCAATTGCATTTTGTATCATTTCAAGATGATGTGACTTAATTTGAAGGGCTGCTTCAAAGTGCTGCCTTGTTAACATCAACCGAAGCTTAAACCTTAAGCTGTCATTTTGTTGCGGATTAAAAATGAATAAGACCAGGTGAGATTAAATTGAGATGTGATTAGATTAAGTAAAAGAGATCGAGACTTTCGAGACGCAGGGAGATGAACAAAGACGAGTTGACGGGAAAAGCGAGTGAGGAAGGGAGTGCGCTCTGTCCACAGCCAAACACAACTTTTCCACTCTGCCCCAACACAAAGCGCGCCAAGTCTCCGCCGTCATTCAAACTTTATTTGTATACTCAAACACTGAACTTTTATATTTAGTCGTGTTGATAAATTGTGAATTGTCAATTTCAAAAGTCTCCTTTGTGTTTTGAAGTGTTTTGACTTCTGCGATTCGCCATTTTGAACTCTGTGTGTCTTGTGAAAAGTGAGTGAGGAGGTGAGGAGGGTGGGATGGAGAGGGACGGTGGGCTGCCGAACACGGCCTCCGATTTCGGAGAGTTGTTCGACGGAACGCTGCCTGGAGGAGACGATATGAACGGAATGGTTCTTTCAGAAGGAAATAATCATGTGTACCACCATCACCAGTTGCAGTTTATGGGAGGAGGGGATGAAGAGAGTGGTGGGGGTGAACACGAGGACGAAGCTATGCATCCTCTAAGTGAGTTCCAGTTCATGGAGGAGGTCGGTGAGTATGAAGTCGAACAAAGTCACCCGAATGAAGAATACGGAGTAGACGGAGGTAATGAAGGGGCGGAAGAAGAGGAGAGCATGGAGAATGGACAATGCAACGGGGACTCTGAAGGGTACTCCACTCCGGTGGGAACAAGCAATCCGGAGGAAGAAGATGAGGAGACTGGAGACACTGGAGACAGCAGTGAAAGACTTACGAGGCCACGGGTGGTGAAGGATGTCGAGTATTTTGGACGAATTAATATCAACACTTATCTTCAAATAAGAAAATATGGACAGGTAGTTTCTTAGCTTCAGCATTTATTTCTGGAAATTCTAAATGATGTGCAGATTCTGAGAATGTTTATGATGGTTTTACAGCAACGGAAGACTTTGACGAAAGGACAAGTGGCCAGATTTATACGTCCTGAAATATCACTGCTGAATATGGTTCTAAATGGATCCAACTACGAAACAGAAGATATTTTCACTGAATACGACAGGTTCAGTACATAGCACAGCTGATATTTCAGTAGTAGACTAACGAGCTGCAGTTGAAGTTTACTAAATTGTGATCTTATTTCGTCTTTTATTCTGTAGATTTTGGAAGTTTTACTCGTGGATGAAAGTTCGAAACGTGTGCATGAGTTCCGAATTGAAGCCCATGCTGATTCCCATGTTGGCGTTTTTCTTCAGAGAACTTTATATTTCAAGACTTCTTCAACAAGCTTTCAAACTCGTGACTGATTTTTGTAAGCGACTCGTAATTGAAGAAAAAAGTAAGGAGAGTCGAGCTGTACTAGTGAAACTTGTGGAAATACAGAATCCCAAGCAGTTTGAAGTAATTGAGCGATATTGTTTTACAACATGCAATTATTTCGGAATTTGAATTTGGCTTAATATAAGGGGATTATTTAAACAGGAAGACGAAGTATTAAATACAGTTTACACGAGGGAGCATCGATTTGTATTAAGTGAATGGACATTTACTCACCTAAAGAGATTCTTGAGTAAACCCAGAAGAACTGTTCTTGTCAACCTGTTTTCTAGATTTTTCATTATAGAATTACGGAGTACACAAGAACTTATTGAGAGATATATTGATAATAATGATGAAGAAAAGACTGAATCTTTAGCTAATAGTAAAGAAGATAGTGAAGTGTTCAAAGTTTTAAAAGAATTAAGAAGTAGCGTTAAAGCTAATTTACCGTCTGTGATTGCTTATACAACGAATGGCTGGTAAGCAGATCGAATTTCCATTACTTTTATTTCAATTAAATTGATGATAGTTGATCATGGATTTGAATTTAGGCCCATAAGTGGTGCTATTTCCCCTGCAGCAACAACAGTCGCTTACGCAATGAGGGACTGCGGAATCCGAATTTTCAATTCAAAATCAGCCAAAAAGTTATTCGCCAGTAAAGAAGAATGTGATTCCTCAATTGAAGTTCCCGACGTTCGCACTGTCAGTGGACATAGGGGCTCAGTTTACGGAATCGAGTTTCATCCCCGAACAAAACTTCTGTTTTCTGCAGGAGAAGATAAGACATTGCGAGCATGGGATTTTTGTCATCAGAGTGAAACACCTTGTCGCGCAGTTTACAGGTAAACTAAAACTAAATAAGTAAATGCATTTGTAAACTGATATTACAAAGGTTCGAACTTTTTATAAAAACTTTGAATTGCTTTGCAGAGGTCATTTGGGTCCAATCTGGTCTATGAATATAACCAACTCAGGACATTTGTTGGCTACAGGAAGTTCTGATAGTACTGCTAGAATATGGGTACCTGAAAGATCAGACTACGTTCGAGTTCTCGTCGGTCACTACTACGACGTGGATGTACGCGTATAAATTCATTGCAATGAACGAAGAATTCTACCTGGTGTTTATAGTAGTAATAAAGATTTTGTCTTATCAACTCAGGCCGTCACATTTCACCCAAATGAAGCTTATCTGGCTACGGGATCAGTTGACAAGTCAGTGAGATTTTGGTCCGTTTCAGAAGGAAAAGTATGCAGAATGATGACTGGCTCTAAAGGACGCATTGCGGCAATTACTTTTGATAAAAGTGGAAAGTACTTAATCGCAGGAGGTAAAAACTTTACGTTTACGAAGAAGTCCAGCGTTGAAAAATTATCACAGGATATAAAATATCAAAATTAATTTTTATTTTAGGGGAGGAAGATACTGTACGAATTTGGGATGTAGCAGAAGCAGCTGTAGTAGCTGAGCTACCTTCTCCGATTCACTGCAAAGACTTGGCAATCTGTGGAAACATGTTGGCTGGCTGTTTTAACAAGGGTACTGTTGCGTTCTGGAACCTTAGAACAATAATCGGCGGAGACGAAGCAATTGAAGAATTAGAGTCACCAAATTCGACACTAACACATCCTCACGTTGTAGCTTGTCGGACTAAATCTGTATTCAGACTTCTGTACAAAGACTCCAGCAACTTATTCTGCTTAGGAGTTGACCCTTTGCTAAAAAGCAGCAAAACTGTGATAAAGGAATGGGAAAGTCCTATTCAAGTTCAACCAAGTGTACCGAGTGCTCCACCCTCAGCTCCCTCCTGTATTCCTTCAGCTCCATCGGCTCCATCTCCTTCGCCGTCTCCTATCCAATTATCTACGAGTACCAGTACGAGTACGAGTATCAGTGCCAGTACCAGCAGTATCAAGTTTAATAATCAGCCTGAAGCTGCGCCTGAACCTAATTCCGTGATATCTCAGCCATTGGCGTCGTCAAGCCCTGTAAATCATTCTACATCTCCAGTTGCTGAAGAAGAAACGGGAACCTTTATTGATGAACCAGAAGGAGACAACACTAACAACACCATCACCAGTTCTGACATGGAATTCGAAGTAGATGAACAAATGCTTCAGTCATTAGTCGACGGGACATTACTGTAGATTTAAATTAATTATAAAAGATGATTCACTCAAACTTTAGCAATAAAACTATGACGACTCCTAAATTCTTGTCGAAATGTGCGGAACATCCTTCGTGACTTGAACGTCAGTGAGACAACAAGTCATTTTTATGCACGCAGCTGCAACACTCTCCGATTTTGTTAATTTTTGTAGCAACATTTACTGTTGTGTCCTAAGCGTCGTCTTTATCCTTGCACCAAACTTTCCATTGCTGCTCTAAGCAAAGACGTCATTTTTGTCACGACTTTAAATAACTTCAAGGAGAATGCCCGTTGCAACTGATTTACGGAGAAAAGAGAGTGAAATCTTAACCTCAAATCCAATTCAGATTTATCGACCACACGACATAAATGAATACCTCCAGAAAAAGGGGTACAGGCTGGGGAAGGTGATTGGCGAGGGTTCGTACTCCAAAGTTCGAATCTGCACGAGAAAAACTCCCGATGGGAGAGATCGCACCCCCATTGCAAGCAAGGTAACGCTGTAAAGCAATATTCACAGGCTGAATCTCAGCATTTTTGATGTACTCAAATGCTAATCATTTGAATCCTTATGATTTCTAGATCATTGACAAGCGGAAGGCATCCGATGACTTCGTAGAGAAGTTCTTGCCAAGAGAATTGGAGATTATAGGACGCATGAGACATCCGAACATCGTATCTGTTCGACATGTGGTGGAGTATATGCACAATGTCTTCATTTTCATGGATTATTGCGACAAGGGAGATCTCCTGGATTTCATCAAGAAGAAGGGATTTCTTCCGGAGGACTTGTGTCGACACTACTTTAGGTATGAAGATGATTTAAATGCTAATTGTGTGACCGGTCTTGACCAAGTAATTAAAAATAATTACGCGTTCTTCAGGCAAATCCTTCTGGCTGTGCAGTATATTCATCGACTGGACCTTACTCACAGGGTATGTCATTTCTACTTCTGACTCAGAATTACAAACCATTTACTCAAGATTAAATTGAAATTTAATTCACGTTAATTTTGGTTGAATTGAAGGATCTGAAATGCGAAAATGTTCTACTCACCAAGCGTGACGAAGTGATGTTGTCTGATTTTGGATTCGCAAGGGCTTGTCGTGATGTCGACACAGGAAAGCGTATTCTTTCAAACACTTACTGTGGAAGTGCTGCCTACGCTGCTCCAGAAATACTACAGGTCGGCTTTAACATTAAAGCATTTTGAAGTGTTATTGAAGATTGTTTAAAAAATGTTTTTGAAATGTTTGATTCAGGGAACGCAATACAATCCCAAACTGTACGACATGTGGTCTACTGGCTGCATACTCTTTATAATGTTGACAGGACACATGCCATTTGATGAGTCTGACATTCCTAAGATGCTGCAGCAACAGCTTCAAGGAATTGTCACCTATCCTAGTCAAGTAGACAGCCTCATTTCGAAATCTGCTAAAAGTTTCATTAGGTGGGAGTTCTTGTTAAATTGAAATTGAACATGGAAATTGTTCTATATAACTGATACTAACGAATCGTTTTTTATGCTTTTAGTCACCTTTTGGAACCTGATGTGACTCGGAGAGCCACTGTAGATCAAGCGTTAGCAAATCGATGGCTCAAGGAGGTCGAAACAGAAACAGAAACAAACTTCGCACCTTCTAGATCTCCTAAAGTTGTCGACCAACGCTTCGACCAAGGAGACAACAGCTGCTATGAATCAACTATGCTCCATTTGGAGTCTCCATCAAAAGCCCGACGAAACATAACAAGTAGAGCTGACCACGCTGATGAATCGGCTGAGACGAGAAACGTGTTGTCAGCTACGAAAGATGATAAGTTGAGAGTGGAACTAGGCAGAACCGATGCTTCACCATCAGGATACTTGAATCCTGAGAGAAATCACAATCAAGGCAGTACATCAGCACGAAGGCGATTCGAGTGTAGACCATCGGAGAACCCTTCTCAATCTGCGATTTCTGAAAGAAACCGAGGAAGCTTGAAGCACTGAACGTTGCAGTTGATTCCCAAATTGTAGAGTGAATCTTCGAAACGTACCAAGTTTTCGAATTTTAAAAACTAAGAACATGTCACCTACAAATTGGTGGCTAAAATGCAAAACGAATGAAATATATGGAAATATTAAACTAACCCCCATGATCTGAACTTAACAGTTGCATTCACATGTGTCTTAATTATTAAATGCATATCGTTTAGTTCACTTTCGATCAAGAGATCAATCGGTTTAGGTCAAAATGTTTCATTATACTTTTATTGTGTAAAGATAATTAATGAAGAGACCATGTTCACAAAATATAACAATCTACTGAGTTGCGCAACCGAGGAATTTATTTTTGACACTGCCGACCCTTCTCAAACATTTACATCGACTTCTTCCTTAAATCGATTAGGTTTTCAATTTGACAAGAGCTCGACAGAATTTGTGTTTACGATGACGGAAAACTAAATGACGAGAGTGAAGAGATACAACTACGACTAACTTGAGGCCTTATCAAGCGTTCTGGTAAGATTCTCCTCCAAAGGGAGGAGGACTCATGTTGGGGTCTTGTTGTTGCATCATCGCTATCTGTTCTTCCTGGAATTTCAAAATACATATCAAGTCAGCTGTGGTCACTCATAATGATGGTACTACTAATAAAGAACTCGCAAACTAATAAGGAGGCTTACAGGTGTGAGAGGTCTAAACTGATCGGCGGTCATTCTACTGAACATAATTCCAACTCCTTCAATCATCGCAAGAAGAACTCCTCCGATAAGCGCAGAACCAGCCATCGCACCAACTCCACTCCTCGCAGCCAGAATTCCTCCAGTTGCTGCTCCACTGATGATTGCGTTCCAGGGATCTTCCTTTCCCCTCATTTTGATAAGGGAACAATCGATGGTCGAAAAGAGTCCTCCCCAAACCGCAAATTGTCCCCCGATAATCGGACTCCTTGCTTTGATTGCCGTCAGACTCCCTGTGAACCGATGTGACATCCCTGCAGGTGCGTTTCTGAAACCTTTAATCGCTTGGAACAGCGACCCTCCAATCGCTCCCATCGCAAAGGCTCCTCCGCAGTCATCAACGATTCTCCACGGACTGCAAGCATTCAAGAACAAAGACATTACTCAAACGACAATTACCACAACTTCACTGCAACACGCTTGGCGCAACGACCAACGACTTACCAAGGTTCTCTCGCGTATTCTTCCATGATGAGTTTGGACTGATAGGTACTTTCTTAATTACCTGCGGGGATTAATTAACAATTAATTGATAACGTTGCGTGAGAATCGAAGAGAGTGCGGAGAAAAGGACGACCATGTGAGGAGGCTATTTCATCACTCAGAAATCCCGCGGGGTGAAGAGAGACGGGGCGTGTTGAGAATTTCCGCGCCAATCTAATCTCCCGTCACATCGATCGATCGATCTACTCATCGATCGAGTTGTTTTCGAGTTCTCCTAACTTATCGACACCCAGTTTTGTCGATGCGGACTCATCTTCCCGAGTAGCGTCACTTTCGACCAGTTTGCGTTCCAGCAAATCACTCGTCATCATCCGAAACAAGATTTTACCCGATTTGCCCGTTTGATTCCACTCCGGCCTCTCATTGTAGAAGTCAAAGCTGCGAACAAATTCTTTCAAGATGTTCAAGAACACGTTCCAAAGTGGATTTCTTTCGATCCTGTACAGCATCGGAAGTAAACCTCTTCAAATTTGGGATAAAGAGGTGAGCAAATAGGAACTTAATTGGTCACGGTGTCTTTAAGAACTGTCAGTAAGATGTAAACAATAACAATGGTCTGGTACAAACAGGTGCGGAATGGACATATCAAACGGATAACTGACAACGACATTCAATCTCTGGTCCTGGAAATCGTGGGCACAAATGTCAGCACGACGTACATCACTTGTCCTGCCAATCCCAAAATGACACTGGGGATTAAACTCCCTTTCCTCGTTATGATCGTCAAGAATATGAAGAAGTATTTTAGTTTCGAAGTCCAGGTGGATTCTCAAACCCTTAGATTTTTTCTTTTTCTTCATTAGAAGTTAGAAGGTCAGAACTGATTAATTAATCGATTTTCGACTCAGGTGCTGGACGACAAGAATGTCCGAAGAAGATTCAGAGCTTCAAATTACCAGTCCACGACGAGAGTGAAGCCTTTCATCTGCACAATGCCTATGCGCTTGGACGACGGTTGGAATCAAGTAAGTCTAAATCTTAGTTATCTCCCTATCTGAATTCTGAATTCATACTTCATTCAGCTATCTTGCCTTTAGATCCAATTCAACCTCAGCGACTTCACAAGACGAGCCTACGGGTCGAATTATATGGAAACTTTGAGGGTTCAAATCCACGCGAATTGTCGAGTGCGACGAGTTTACTTCAGCGACCGTCTTTACGCAGAAGACGAACTGCCTGCGGAGTTTAAACTCTACTTGCCCATCCAAACAAAACCACGAACAGCCGTAGCCACAAATTGACAGAATTGACAGATTTTTGACTGATTTCCAGGAATGAATGAATTTTGAATTGTGAGTTCGCCTTCAACTCGCCTACAAATGCACACGCGTTTCTCAATAGTTTTAATTAAGGAATATTTCTCACATTTCAGAATAAATAAGGAAAGTTTTTATTATCTTAACGTGAATTTGTGAACGAACAAACTGTTTGTGGTCGAATGCTCCTCTATTCCCTAAAAGTGTTCCCTTTAATTAATGTCGGTTGAAGACGATCACACGCTACAAGTCAAATGTAGGGGTTTAACAGTTAACGTTGAGACGTTGAGAGTTTAAGAAATTATAGGAAAGGATATTTTTAAAGGTATGAGGAATCTTTGTAACAATAAATAAGAACACCACAGACGTTAGTTATCTTTGTAGTGGACGTAGCGACGACACGAGGGGACGTTGCATACTCGAAGGAGTTGTTTCCCTTGCGTCCCGAAGAGGCGTCACGTCGCGCGACACTCTGCCAGTCGTCGTCGGGTGGAATTGGAGAGTCGACGGTTTCTCCGAGCTTCCCGGGGGCTTCCTCTCCACACTGCACACATTTCTCGCATTTAATCCAATTTTTAATTAGGTTAATTTAAGTTCTAATTAAAATTCAAAATCGGACTGACCTGGGAGATCTCGTGCTTCGCTTGAAGAGACCCTTCATTTTGTCTTTAAGTCCCTTCGACTCTGCCTCCGAGTTCAGTGACAAATCTGATCCAGCATTCGAAGCACTTCCACTAGCCTTCTACCGAATTTACAATTAATTAATTAAAAGTTCATTAATCAATTCAATTCATCTCAAGATGTCTGAACCAATTAATCCAAATATCTGTTCACCTGAACTCCAGCCCTACCCACCCGCTCAGCGGTAGTCGTGGGCTCCTCAATACTTTTCGACTTGACTAGACTTTTCATCTTGCTCACTAATCCCTTCGGTTTATCACTTTTGCTCGAGATTGTCGACATCCTAAGAAACAACAACGCACACTTGCGACACATGTCGTAATCTTGAAGGTTAATTAAATCTGGGCTTCTACCTTTCGACGCTGGAGCCCCGAGAATACTGACCATCTATGGAGGCGAGACTGGAGCCACTTCCAGCCTCAGACTGACCTTTCCAGATTTTCTGCCACAACACCATTAAACCAAAGCTGTACTTCTATCCCTTAATTAATTAATTAATTAACACTTACCTGTTCGTCTGGCATGGCCACTGTCTGTTCTAGGGACAGCGCCTTTCGATAAAGACTTCCTCTTGGATTCAGCGCTGCAGCTGACGATCCTCCAGCATCACTCGCGTTGCTACTGAATTTCGAAGAGTTTCCACTCATTCTCCCCCGAGAAGGCAGCGTCAACGTAGACGAGGATGAAGATCCGATGTACGCCTTCTGACCTCTCCCTGCAGCGCCGTAGTGGTCACTCAGACCATAAGACCCGCCCGGCATCGACGCCAGACTCTCTCGCGATCTGGGGAGGTCGTTTCCTTCCGTCTCACCTGTCACAGTTCACAACACCGGGTAACGTTTAAAGAACCCGTGTTTTTCGTCAAAATCTGTGGAAACTTACCGAATGACGAAGCCTTCTTAAAGTGAGAGCGCCGCTTCTCCCGCGGATTGGTGAGATCTTCAGGTTCCGTGAGCGACTTCATATTCTGGAGGAAGTGAAGAACCTCAGCGAGATTCAACTTTGGACTTTGCTGCGCCAGATTCGAATTGGAAGCTGTTGGATTACAAGCAGCGACTCTGTTGATAAGCTGATCGAGAATCTTCTCCCTCTCCAGTCGAACTTTCCTCATCTCCAGTTCCTTCTTGATTTGCGACTCCCTCTGAGTCTCCAGCTTCTCTCTGTCTTTCCTCAGCTTCTCATTCGCAGTCCTCAGCTTCGCGTGAGCATCTCGGAGTTCCAGCAAGTCGCCCTGACACGCCCCCAACTTCCGTTTGATGTCTTCTTCCTCCTCGTCCATCGTCGACTTGAGCTGGTCGATCCTCCGCTTCGCCTCCGACCTCTCGCGATCTCGTTCCCTCTCGATTTCCAGGAGAGTCGTCTTCAGGTCTCTCGCCAGTGTCGTCGCTTCTTTGAGTCTCCTCTGCTGTTCTTCTCGCTCCTTCTGCCAGGCGAGTTCCAGCCGCGTTCTTCCTAAAGCGCTGGAGCCTCTCACCCTTCCACTGCCACTCAGAATCTTCTCCTCCTCCAGCTGAAGCAACAAGGACAAACAAAATGTCACCTCGAGGTCACAATCACTGGAGGAAAGACTTTTAGTTTTAGTACCTCGTTGATCTTCTGCTGCATCTCCCCAATCTTCATCTCCCATTGCGACTTCTCCGTCACGAACTCCGTCTTTGCATGGGACGTTTCGCGCCTGGCTTCCGCCAATTCGTCTTCCAGTGAGGAGATCCTGTCCTGCAGGGTGCCCATCGCAGCCTGAGCTCCAGTCGCCGCTTCCTCCAACCCGCTCACCGATCCCCGTGAACCCGAGTTACCTCGCGACTTCAACTCAGCTATAGCGCGTTGTGCAGAGTCGACCATTTGTCGGAACGTGTCGCGCTCTCTCTTCGCCCTACTCAGTTGACCTTGGATTGTAGAAATTTCCTCAGTCTTCATCGCCAGTTGCTGGTCGTTTCGCATTTTAATCTGTGCGATTTCGTTCTTGTGGAGCTTCTCCACCGAACTCAGTCTAAATTAGTAGAACATTTAATTAGTATTATAGAGATACGTAATTGGCGGACAGTTTCGATTTATTTTCGACTTCGACATACTTGTCCTTGAGGTCTTTAATTTCCTTGTCAGACTTCTGAGAAGGTTCGGAGCTCAGATTCCTCAGATGAACCTTATTCAACTTGTCAAAGTCTTCCAGCTGACGTTTCAGCTCTTCGTTCTAAACACACCGCAAGGAAAGGCTCAGTTCCAACTTCCAACACTGGAGTGACCTCGTAGAATATAACCTTACGTCTTTCTGCATCTGCAGAATCTTATCCCGGCAGTCGATAACCTCGCGCGTCTTAACTTCCAAGTCATCCTGCTGTTGCTTCAAGAGGTTCTTCAGCTTCGTCGCTTCCCTGTCTCCTGGAATGGTCATTAGTTTCTTCGCGTTCAGCTCCACCTCCTTCACCCTCCCCTGCACACAAAACCCGGGTTAGCTTCCCACTAAGCTCCGCCTCCACTCTCCTCACCTCCAGACTCAGTTTCTCCTTGATCCACGTGTCCTGTCGATTGTTAAACGTCTCCCGCAGCGCTCTCAGCTCCCTGTCGATCGTCTCATACTCCCTCCGCAACCTTCCCATATCACTGTAAACCACACAACCCAATTGTGACACCTGACCACCCAGACTTCCAAGAAAGATTGCGACCTCCAGTACCTCTCGAGGTCTTCCTTCTGCGTCGACAACTTGGAGTTCTTGATGGCAAAGTCCTCCTGGACAGACTCGTAGTGATCTCGCATCAGCTTCAAATCCTTCTTGAGACCTTCGATCTGCTCCAGGAATGACTTGTTCGAGTCTCCGAGGTTCTGAATCTTCTTCTCCTGCGACTCCACCTCCTCCCGCGTCCGCTCCAACTCGTCCTCCAACTTCATCTTCTCCAGCTCCCTCTCCGCCTTCACGCGACCCAACTCCTCCACCACCTTCTTCAACTCCGCCCTCGCCTCGTTGTCCAACTTCAAATTCCCGTCCTCCACCGACCTTCACTCACACACGTCATTCAATTAATCTCAATTAATTAATTCCCAATTAATTAGCCTAATTACTTGGCCTTCAACGTCTTCCCCTTCGTCTTGGCCAGGAGCTCCGTCTCCAGTCTCTCGATCTCTCGCTCCTTCTCAATTATCTTCCTCCTCAGGAGCGACACTTCGTCCACATTCTTCGACTTCGTGACCGGAGCCGAGTTCTCCAGTGTCGACAGTTTGTCTTCAGCCTTTACCAGTTCTTTCGACAATCGACTGTTTGTCCTCTCGAGTTCTTCGACCTTCTTCTGCAGAACCTTCGCTTCTTGTTCGTTAAGCTCCAGCTGGAGTTTCAGCTCCGCAGCGTCGGCAGCGCTTTCGCCCTGCGATGATCCCAACTTGCCCGTCTCTGCTCTTCCTTTGTTCAAATCTGTTCGAGACTTCGAGGACATCTTCTTTATCTGAATGAGGAGAGACTCGTTCTCGTCTTCGATTCTGCTTATCTACAAAAAGAGACCAGGTGAGAACAACTTCCAGCTTAAGTCGACTGTCGACTTTCGTCGTTACCTTCTGCCTGAGAGTTCCAGCCTCTTCCTCCGCAAACTTGAACTGCTCCCTGAGGTCAGCTTCCCGTTCCAGTGCGCTTTGGAGGTCACGCAGCGTCTTGTGCGGGTCGAAATCTGGTGGCATCGGTGGCTCCACTTTCTACACACAAAATCAGAGGTCACAAATGTCCCAGACATTCAAAAAAGCTTCCTACCTCTCCAGAAGGCGCCTTCGTCAGAACAGGACTCTTCTTCTTCAACGCCGAGTTGACACTCAACGTATCCTTCGTCTTCGAAATCCGTTCCAACTCCAACTTCGCCTTCTTCAGCTCCTCCTCCAGTTTCGTCAATTTGGTCGAATTAGCGCTGCTCTCGAGGCGCTGCTCCAGCTCCTTCTTCTCCGCCTCCAACGCATCCGACCGCTTCTCCACCTTCCTCAGCTTAAACTGAAGCAGTCGACAGTTCTTGGAGGCGTCGTCGAGCTCCTTCTTCAGCGACGCGAACTCATCCGCCTGTTCCTCGCGGAAGGAGTCCTGCATCTCCTCGAACTCCTCCTGCATGTCCTTCATCTGCTGGAATGCCTCCCGCTTCTCCTCCTGCAGCGCGTCCACCGCTCCCTCCGCCGCGCTCAACTTCGACCTCAGCTCCGCCATCGACCTCTGCATGAAGTCCGTCGTTGGTCGGTTCGAAAGGTCCGCCTCCAACTCCCTCACACGCGACTCCAAGTGCTGCTGCTCGTCTTTAAGGTCTTCGTTCAGGGAGGTCAGTTGGTTCACGCGTTGCTGCAGCTTCACGTACTCACTCGACTAAAGAAGAGGTCAACATTGAAGGTCACACGTACCTCTTGAGGGGAGGAGCGTAAGGAGGAGGAGCTACCTGTGCACGTGGGGCGTCAAGACTGGAGACTCTCCTGGAGAGGATCTCCGCCTTCTCCTTCTCCAGTTTGTCGCACTTCTCCCTGAGCCGTGCGACCTCCTTCTTCATGTCCTCCACTTCCCACGAACTCATTCCTCCAGTGACGGTCTCGTTGAGGTCGACGAGGGTCGTCTCCGTCGTGTCCGTTGCTGTCGTCATGCTCATCGTCTCCTCGTCCTCGTCCAACTTCTTCTTCTTCCCCGTACTCTTCACCTGCAACAACCACACAGCAGTTCAATTCCTCCACTTCCAATCAGTTGCACCTTCGCCTCCACCCACCGTGGGCGTGTGAAGCCACTTGACCACCGACGACCTCAACCTCCCCGACCTCGACATTACACACATACGCCCTTCACCTTCAACACCAACCTTCTAAGACTAACTACCCGAAAGAAAAAGAACCCGGGTGGAATGCCATTCTTCTATCAGACTGAAATGTTAACGAGAGCGTGTGGGAGTGAGTCAATAAACAAAAAGGAGCTCAGAAGGTCGCCCTGCAATAACCAAACGGAGACTGCCGACACACGAATCGCCAAAGGGAGAAAATTATCGACAGATGCGTCTCCCATTCCGAATTCCAACACAACGCAACGTGTTCCGAACAGTTGGTGGAGGGGAGCTGCTCGGAACTCACGTGTTCAATGTCAGTCAGTCAGTTTTGGTCTGTGCCTACTTCCTCACCTTGAGGATAAGATCTTATCTAACTAAGAGATAAGGAGTGAGTGGAGGGTACCTGTATGATGAAGGCCACGTCAGCCGAGTCTCCCTGCGGGGAGTCGAGGTCTCCACCTTCCGTGACGTCGTGTGAGGGCGCGACTTCCTGGACTCCCTGAATCAACAGCCGCTTCTTCTTCACCTTCTTCGGCTTTGTGTCCGGAGGAAGCTGAGGCTCCTCCCCTTTACTCGTCTGCGGAGGAGGAGGAGGAGTGACTGTGGGAGGAGTGGGCGAAGGGGACGGGGACGGAGGCGGAGTTTCTGTCGACCCGTAACTCCTCCTCAGGCGGAAAGTGACTGTTTCTGAGGAGTTGTTGTTGGTGTTGTTGGTGGGTGGGGGTGGTGAGGGGGAGGCAGTGGGGGGCTGAGGGGACGGGGAAGGGACGTCCGACAAATCCGTCGTCTTACGTCTTCTGAGCAAAGGACCATCACCTGGTGAATCACAAAGTGTGCTTATCGAAGGGAGCTGCTTATCTTTGGGGGGAGAGAGAGAGGAGGCTTACCTGAGGGCAATGTGAGAGTTTCACTAACGATAGAGACGGAGGAGGGTCGCTTGGGCTCTCCTTCACGGTACCTGTTCAGTCTGGAGGAGACAGGGAGGAAGTCAGAGGAGATCAACAGAGAGAGGAATGTGTGAGTGAGCCTACCTGTTCAAAGCTTCTGGTGAGATCGAGGAGTAAGGGGAGCTGAAGTCCCTCTCCTCCCCGGAGGAGGACTTGTTGGAGGAGATGGAGGAGGACCTGGAGCGAGGCGTCGGAGTTGGAGGAGACTCCTCCATTGCAGGCGAAGGAGTCCTCGGAGGAGGAACAGGAGGAGGAGGAGGAGTCTCCACCGCATATCGCGAAGAGCGGAGGGAGAGCGACGATGCGGAGAGGTCCTCCTTCACCATGTGCTCCTTGAACTCCCTACAAGGCACAGAGGTTAATAAGTCACAGAGGAGGCGGGGCTTACGGAGGAGGAGGAGGAGTCTCACCTGAAGCATCGCTTGCATCGCGTGGGCCAACGGACCTGCGGGTGGAAGCCCAAGGGACACAGCGGGTCCTTTCCCATATTCCTCCTTTCTATTCACTACTACACTGTACACACACTTAATTAACGTGGAGTCACTGCGGGGTCACTCGGAGGTCTCCGCTCATCACTTGTCCACGTGGACGTCTGCGGAGGCTGTTGGGGGAGGAGTCCTTAAGGGACGGGAGTCGTTCGCGAGTAAAAAAGTGGCGTAAAAAATGCGCTGTGCAGCGGCGGTCATTGGAGATGTAGGCGCTTTAGTGCGAGAGATGCGGAAACTGGTTCATCAGCACTCTAATTTTAGCCACTTTACGCGTCCACTCGATTCCTCGGGCTCTTCCGCCTTCTCCTTCCTTCCATCTCCTCAGCCTCAACTTCTGTTAGACACTCTCGAACTAAAAATACCCCAGCAACCCGAACCTCCACCATCCAAACTCAATCAACTCATCCCACCTAATTAAATAAGTTCCTCATTACGGCCACCACCGCACTCACTCACTCACTCCTCCAGAAACGCTCCACTTCCTCCAACTGTTCTGTTGACTGTGGTCCTCATCGTCCTCCTTCACTGTCATCACGTCAAACGAAGACATGCCCTTCATTCCAATGGAACATGTGTGTGTGACTCGTGACAGACAGCCTACAGAAACATAGAGAGCATGAAAAAGCGTCTGTGGAACGGTTGGAGGAACTCGTTCGATAACGTGAGGATGATGAGCGAGAAGAAATGATAAGCTCGCTAGAAGGTTGGACACTTGAGAGGAATGTGAAGTGGAGGAGGAGGAGCTTAGGAGAGGGAGAGAGATGTCTGGAGCAAGTCTGGAGAGTCTGGACTCTGGACAAATACGCACACATGGGAACTCGAACTTCTCACATAAACAACACGGAGACAGGTGACGTGAACTCCCCAGCAGACTCCAACAGGTTCTTCTCTTCGTAAACTGTAAACAAACGTGAGTTCCTCAGGAGGAGGATGTGCATTTTATTCCTCTACGTTTCCAAAGGGGCTCCTCCCCCGAAAGGAGCTCCTCCCCTCCTCAAACTCGTCGTCGCCTCCAACAGAGACGAGTTCTACGCCAGACCAACCAAACTCGCACAGTTTTGGGACTCTGATCCCCACATCCTCGCTGGTAACTATATATTAACTTATACTTAATTACGTAGCTCCGCCTCCTATCTCCAGCTGAAACTTAATTGCTTGTTCGAATGGCAGGACAGGACCTGGAGGAGGGCGGCACTTGGCTCGGAGTCTCCAGACTTGGGAAACTGGCCATCCTCCTTAACATTATGGGCCCTGCGCCCACCGACAAGAGACGCTCCAGAGGAGACCTCGTCACTGGATTCCTCCGCTCTCCGCCTTCCCTCAGAGGCTCCGCCTACTCTGCCAACCTCTTCGACACGCACGACATCCAGAATAACTTCGGGAGGTTCAGTTTAATCACTGCAGACCTCGTCTCTCCTCACGGGTGCGCGCATCATTGCTTCTTCAGCCTTACTAATTAATGAGTCCTCAACGGTCTATTTAATGTTGGAAGGTCGGGAGGAAGTCCGGAGCTGACGTACCTCTCAAACGTGACTGGAGAAGGTCCAAAGCCGTTGGAAGGAGGAGGAGTCTTTGGTTTCGGGAACAGCCCGATGGACAAACCCTTCTGCAAGGTCCGCGAAGGTTGTCCCAACTTCCACCGCGTCATGGAACCTTATGCAAGTCAACCGCTGAGTTCTGATGTGAGAGACAAGTTGGAGGAGCAGCTGATTCAGTTCCTCAACTCTAGTGATAAGTTAGTGTTCACTCTATTGGGAAAGATAATAGCTTATCGAGTTATTTAATAGAAATATTGCGGAACTGTGTTTTTGTAGACATTTTCCTGATGCTCAAATGCAACTGCAATCCCAAGGCACTAAAGTTCCTCCGTCGCTGCTTCCGGAACTCAGTTCGCTCTTCGTCAAGTCTCCTCTCACAGCATACGGAACGCGGTAACTGACTTATCAACGATAACTTATCTACAAGCTAATTAACTGTTTGTAATAAACCATTTCTACATCTTTTTGTTCAGAACACACACAATCGTCATCGTGGACACCAACAACCACGTCACTTTTCACGAGTGGACGATGAAGGAACCCATCGATTGCCACAATCCGCAGTGGCTGCAGTCCAAATTCGAATTCGATATTGAACAACAATAAAAAGTCTGACAGAATAATCACGTTCAACGGTTTTACTTTATTTTGTAAAATGTGAGAAACAAGGAAACATCCTCGACGATACAAAAGAGAAGCATAACGATTTGAGTTCTTTGCTGAGCTACTGAACTGGCGCTGTGGACATTTTCTTTTTCTTCGGCTTGGGAAGACCCATCGGAGGTGCTTTGAACACGGCGCTGCACGTCGTACAAATGGGACTGAATTTGCAGAATACTGAAAACCAAAAATGCCAGTCCAATTACAGCTGTCCATTTGCCAACGAAAAGAAAAAGAAACGAAGTAGCTGTGTGCATACTTGATAGACAAACACTGCAGACGTAGCCCTGGTCGATGAGCTGTCGGTGACAAAAGCACGCAGCTCTGTAGTCGACGGGCACGGGAGGTGGTAACGTCAGGTGTTTCCTCAACGAAGCGTCCGGTAGAAACACCCACTGCACAAAACAAAAACAAACTCTAATTAAGTCACTGAATTAATCACTTAAGATTAAGATTACTTGTCCTACCATTAAGTACTGAAGTAGTCCTGCTATGTGCGGAGGACGCAGGTAGATTCCTCCCGTTATGTCTGCGCCTTGGCTTAGCAGCGTCGCGTAGGATCCCAACACACACGCGTCGATTTGAACGTTCTACGACAAATGAAACAAAGATTATTAACAGCAAACAATTTAAGTGAATGTCCTCTGATTGTTGAACTGGGAGAAGGTCTCACCTGCTTCTGAGCAGTGAAGAAGACATTCATGAAAGACATGTACTGAGCAGTTGACTCCGAACTTCCCGACACAACCAGAATTCTTGAGTGCAGCTTCGACCCTGTAGCCACTTCCTTCTCCTTCCTACGCAAAATATTTCAAAATTTCAACACTACTCAATGGAAACTATCAAAATTTTTAAAGAATTTATTAAGGCCGCACCTGTTGATGTAGCAAAGCGCCCTGCCCAACGAACTGGCTAAACAAGTGGCAGTGCTCATTGGCGTTTTATCTGAAGACGCTGCCGACATTCCCAAGTCGAACTTAACGAAAGATTCGTCATGAATGAACCTCTTCAACTGGTTTTTAACGCATCGCTCTAATTCAAGAAAAATTTCGTACTGCCCGTCAACCTGACGTGTCGACTTGGGCTGCTGCATCGGTCTGATTTCCAGTGGATACAGGAAGTGACTAATTAACAAAACAATTGATATTTAATGATTAATTGGATTCAACGATGAGTTATGCGAATATAGGTCATAAAGTACCTTTGGTTGATGTGAGAGGCGATGACGCAAACTTTGTTGTCGGAGTGAAGCATCAAATGTGTGTTGCAAAATGTGAGGACCGAGTCGACGACGTGGAAGAAGGCCTTCGCATCGCTTCTGATGTATTTCTGGGCAGGATTCACGTCCAACACCACCACCAACAAATTCGCTTCCTTCTCCATTTCAACTGGACCTCTAAAACCAATTAATTACTTAATTAATCATTAATTAGCAAGCAATCAATTAAAAAAGTTAAGTACCTGATTCCGTCTAGCAGCAGACGACGACTTCTACCCAAATAACATTGTTGTGCATGCATTGGCGCACAACCGAATAAACCTAAACGACCGATGGGGGAAAGTGAGACTTCTAATCTTTCCTCAAGAAATGCCTTTTTCGATATTTTCGAAACTACTCACTCGATTTATTATCTTTCTAAAACTTTTATAAACGTCTCTCGGGGTATTTCTATTTTTCCAATCATCTTCATCCGCTTCTTTCCCTCGGCTTGTCTCTTCAGAAGTTTGTCTCGTCTCGTTTTGTCTCCTCCGTACTTCTTTCAAATAATTGATACACTTAAAACACTTCATCTTTAACTTTAAATAGTTACGATCACCTGCACAGCTTTAAATTTCTTACCAGTTTCGCAGATACATCTTTGCGAAGAGCTTTTATGTCATCTCGAGATAAAACTTTCCCTCCCACCACTGCCTGCACTGAAATCTGAAAAAGAATTGAATTCAAGGGTTTAGAAAGAATATAAAACTTTCGAAAACTTGTATCATTGGTGACTCACCTGGAACTGATGTCGAGGTATCGTATCCTTTAACTTGTGGCAGATGGATTTCCCATACAGCCTGGCTTTCGTTACGTGAACAATCGAACTCATCTCTTCAACAAGAACTCCGTTCAATAAAATGTCCATCTTTGAAAATTCATCAATATCAAAAATACACAGAATACACACAAACATAAAATTCAGCCTCTCCAGCATACCTTCACCAAAGCAGATTCTTCGTATCCAATCTCCTCATAATCAAACGACGCATAACCTGACGTCAATGATTTGAGCTTATCATAAAAGTCTACTACAATTTCGTTTAACGGGAGTTTGAAAACCATCATGACTCTGTCTGACGCGATATTCTTCGACTCCCTCTGAACTCCTCGTCTATCCAAACACAGACTTATTATGTCTCCCAAGTAAACATCTAAAAGTAAAGTAAACCAGTTAGTGTTAACTGTAACAGTATCTTTTAGTCAATTAAGACAAACCTGGCGTGATGATTGTTCCCAGTACAAATGGCTCGTACATTTCTTCAATGACAGATTTCTCAGGAAGAGCCGCAGGATTGCTTACGGTAATCACATCAGTTCCATATTGCTTTAAACTTCTAGCTCCTTTCAGTTTTACTTTTATTGGCACACTTGGCGCAGTCAGAACTACTTGGGCTCCATACTCCTGTTCCAGTCTTTGGTTAAACACGTCCATGTGTAAAACACCCAAGAATCCCAGTCTCCATCCGTTGCCCAATGCTAAACTGGAATTAAAATATTAATTGAATTACTATTTCCTGGATTAATTACGTATCCAAAATACGACTAAATTTTCATCACCTGCTTTCCAATTTAGACTCCACACTGGCATCGTTGAGAAGCAACTTCTCCAAAGCATTTCTGAGACTGGGATGCTCACTTTGGTCCATAGGATAAACTCCAGCATACACCATCGGCTTGGCAGGAACGAATCCAGCAAGAGTTTCCACTGCAGCTCCTGTCGCATGAATTGTTGCACCAACGAGGGCCTCTTTCACTGATCTCATATTGCAAAAAATGTATCCCACTTGTCCCGCAAACCTAAACCCGTTAGCAAAGGTCGTAATTAGTATTTTATATTTTATTCAAAGCTCCCAACTGGCTAAACAAAAAACTCACAGACGATTAACAGGAGTCGGAAATGGATTAAGTACTCCAATTTCCTTGATTTCATACGTCTTTCCAGACTGTTGCACAGTGATATTTTGTCCCAAGTGGAAACAACCGTCCGCTAATCCAATAAGAAGGGCAGCTCCCTTATACTTATCGTACCAAGAGTCAATTATAAGGCCTCTCGGTGGTTTCGATAAGCTTCCTGAGAAAAATTAAATAAAATTAAATACACATCAACTGATAAACTACTAACCTAAATACTTATATACGTTAACTAAAACTAACGAACCTGTTGGATGAGGAATTCGTTCCACAACCACTTGCAGCACTTCTTCAATCCCAATTCCATTTTTCGCTGATATCTTCAGAGCTGACGACGGATCTATTTCAAATAATGCGTTCAGCTGTTCCAAAACTTTCTCTGGGTTCGCATGCTTGAGATCAATTTTATTCAGTACTGGAATTATGGGAAGATTCTTCCCGAACGCCAAGTAGAAATTCGCCACCGTTTGAGCCTTTACAAGGACACGTTAATTAATTGATTGTTACAGATTCGTAAAACGGAAGTCTTTAAGACAGTCACAGTTTACCTGCACTCCTTGATTAGCATCGACGACTAGAACTACTCCGTCGCACGCACTGAGGGAGCGCGACACTTCCCACGAGAAGTCGACATGTCCCGGAGTGTCGATAAGGTTGATAAGGTACTTCGTTCCCTTGTACTCGTAAATCATCGATGCGCTCTGCGCCTTCACTGTGATTCCTCTCTCTCGCTCCACCTGAAGCTTGTCCAGAATTTGTTTGTTGTCTGATGACTTCGGAATCGTTCCTGCTCAAATTTTCATTCAAAACCAAAGACTCAACTTTCATCCATCACGTAGTGTAAGCTACTTTCAAAAATACATACCCGTGAATTCCAGGAGCCTGTCAGCCAGCGTGCTCTTTCCATGGTCGATGTGCGCGATGATACTGAAATTCCTGATTCTTTCTGGAGGAAACGCTGCCGTGTCGATCACAATCTTGCCGTCATCGTCCGTCTCCCCAACTGCTCTTTTTGGTGGATCAGCAGCCAACACGTGTCTTGTCGTCCACACCCATCTCTGCAAACCCAGCACACACGACTGTCAAATCCAGACCTCAATCTTGTCAAAAAAAGACTTCACACTTAATTACCTTGCTCCAGTGTTTCACTTGGTTCCTGGAACAATGCAGTGGACCTCTGTATACCTTCACTGAATTTCCACACACCCTGAGAAGCCCTTCACTCGATGCGATCTTCAGGAAGACCATCGTGACCTCAAAGGTCACCTGCCCCTCATGGAATCGAAAGAAATTAAATTGGAGGAAACTATACAGCAATCCAGAATTCCAGAACCGGTCGTGGAGAAAGCAACTTGGACACTTTTTCCCGCCACCAACTTTCCTCCTTCTGCCTCACCTTGCCCCACCTGCTTTCCCCACTTCCGCTTTCTCCGACTCTCTCCGCAGATAAGGAAAACGCAATAAAATTATGATAAGAACAGAATGTGTGATAAGTGACTTACACAGATCTTTAATCTTTTATTTCGTTCTTTAATGACAATCACAATTATTAGAACGTACGTCCAAACATTCAATGAGTAACACACTTGAAAGAAAAAATTCAAAATCAACGCAGAGTCGCAGACACATCATCTTTCGTTCAGGCTTCTTCTCAGCCTAATCGGATGAACAGCATAATAATAATAATAATAATATCTTTGTACAACAGATTAGTTATTCCTTATTAGGATCGAGAGCATTATTGTGAAGGTAATTAATGCGTAAAAAGAAAGACACGCTCTCATCCGAAGACTTCCTGTGAAGCGTACGTCACGTAGAGAAATCCGTCTTCATCCCTAAAGTCCCTGTACACTTGGGAAAGCGGTCTCGAAAGCGAAGCGAGGTTGCGATTACTCACTAGAAGGTACAGAGCTTGCTGAGAATTCAACTGCAGTCGGTTTCTACACACAAAACATCATTAAGTTAATCTCAGAGTCGATAACTAATCAATTATTAATTAATTACCTGATGATTGTGATGAACTGAGACATGGTGATCTCTTGGGGAACGAGGAACTTCGTCTTATCCAAAGCAGGCAGTGCACCTTCCTTGTAGTAGCGCTCTACTATCACCTGCAATTCCCAATCACAACCTCCATTAGTTAATTTAACTTCATCGCTTATCATCACCATCATAGCATCATAGCTTAATCTGCTTTTATTTGTCTGTGTGTACCGGAATCTTTGAAGGGAATTTTATTCGTATCGACGCTACTTCTTCTTTTCTGGTAGCTGCAATCATAAAACATCACAAAATCAATTAGATTTATTATCCCCATTGTTGTCACTTCTTTGTTTAATTCCTTTTTAATGGAGAGCAGCAATAAAGATGAGGGAACACGACAGATAGGAAACGAGGAGCAGGCAACAATGAATCAAGGAAGTCATAATTGGATGGCCAGTGTAGCCTACATCCGTACACAATGTGAATCAAGAGACATACGAACTCCCATTTAATATGAACAGGAATATCGCGAACGAGCGATCAAAGTGGAGAGACATGGGAAACAAGTTTTTTATCATCAAGGATTTTGCAAGAGAAGACTCATCTGTGCATTCTACGCGATAAGCCTCTCCTAATGGCAACTGGCCACCCATCTGTGACTTCACTTTGTGTTGACGATAAAAAACAGATCACGAGGTCTGGCGACTGTCATCATCCACAACGACGTCTCCTCTCGATGTAATGGGTTCTTTTAACTTTACAATTTTTAAAATGCGGGCAAAGTGAGACGGGAGTTACCTAAGGGCTTCTTCTGCTTGAAGGACACGTAGGGCTGTTTCCTCCCTTGCGTCGTGTTGTCGTTGTTATCTGCGACTGGCATCTTTCTCTCGAGAGATCTGTAGAATCCAATATCCGTCTTGAGCACCAGGAGGTTGTGCCTGGCCACCAATTGAATTAGAGGAATCAGCGTCACTCTCTCCTCCCTGAAATCAGCAATCCCACTTGAGACTCCTTCAAATCAACTCTGGAGTCTTGTGACTTCAACTTAAACGACTGCAGATAAAAATGAGTGAGGAATCGCTGAATCGCCCTTCGCTCTCGAACTAACTGGATAAACTATTGACTGCGACTAAAGACGAGAGCTCACAATAAACACGCTCTGTCTAAAAAAGCAATCTGAGTAAACACACACAGGCACAGTTTTAATAGAGACGTGTGGAAAGTTTCGTGTACTTCAGCCATCCGCCTGTGTGGTGACTAAATACCCAAAGAACGATTGACGACACACACGGGCCTTCGAGAACACGGAGAGGTCAATTTGTTGGAATTTGGTTGTGAGGAGAGACGACCCTCGAGGAGTTGAATGAAGGAAGGCCGAGTCTCATCTGCATCTCTCTGCTTTCCTTAATCTCCTCTGTAGAAGCTACGCCAATTCTAATTCCTCTCCATTTAAATACGAGAGAGACACTCCTTCTCCAGAAATAACTGCCCTTCTTCGCGTAAGCAACAACAGACTTGACACAAATACGACTTATCTTCCTCAACCTCTGTCCCCTCCATCTTATCCACACACACCAACACCAACACCAATCTCCTCCGAACAAAATATTATTGCCACAGATCTGCATTCACTTTAAGTTGTATTTTTGCATACGCGTTATCTTCCCCACTTACCTTTCTTGTCATCCAGCGTGAACAAAATCATTCCATGAGTTAATGAGCAGCTCTGCACTTTTGAAAACTAATTAATAAACGAGGGGAGAGTTGAGATGGAAGATGACGAAAGGCAGAAATAGGAGACACAGAAGGGCCAGACTGGTCAGACGACGAGTGAAACTGTCGCGAATGTTGGTGCGAATTGTGACACAGAGAGAGACGACAGAGACGAGAGGAGAGGTAGTAGGCGTCGATGCAGATTCGCACCTCAACTCGGACTGTTAGGACTTAAGGATTATTTACACATAGTTACTAAATACTAAACTACTCAAGGTTGGTTGGATAAGATTATAAAATGAGCGAACCGGTCTGCAAAAAGTTGCTAGTAGAAAGTGGAAGCTAACTAACTGCACCTCTCCATCCATCCATCCATCCATCCTTCCATCCATCCTTCCCCCGTCGCCCCAAAGAATCCTCCACAGGAGACAACTTC
>JAQGAD010000342.1:0-44668 GCA_034696625.1 Isotomurus palustris | reverse complement strand
TTGACCAAAAATCAATTAACGTTGGCGCCAGCAGGCATGGAAAACGTCTGGCTGCTACGTTTCACTAAGAATGGCTCCTCTACATAATCATGGTGGACCCATCTCAAGAAGGAAGGCTGAAGACGTACAGACGAGGATTGTTCAACGAGTATAAAAAGATGAGTCCCTGTTTGGTAAAAGACTTACAACTTCGAGAGTAAAGAAAGAGTGCGAGTTCTTCGTTTGTAAAAAGTCATGGATGATTTATCATGTCTGTCTCTTCAACGCTTGATTTATGGCCGAACACAAGAAGACAAGTAGAATATAAGAGGAACGAACGGACCAAGCAAGCCAGAACATTCTTGAGGAGATCACTTTTGATACGAAAAAAGTATGCAAGGAGTAGCGTGCAGTTGCTTCAGAGCTTGAATCAACTTGTGGAAATCATACAGAAATAAACAACTCTCTGGTTTATATTTCACTTCATTTCTAGTTTGAAAACTCGAGTGGCTATTGAACGCTAGTGAGTTTGGACGTATAATTATTTTACATCTAAAATTGGTCGCAAACTATACTAAATAATTCAAATTGTCGACGCTGCCTGTGTAGGAAGCAGCGAAAATTATTATAACTATATAACTTAGGGTGAGGGAGCTCATCGCAGAAAACAAGCTACAGTTTTACGAATGAGTTCTAGCAAGTTGTGGTTAAAATTCTCTACTAATAATAGCAAGTCTTTTTACTTAGTCTTGTGTGATGGTGCACACACGCCAGTAAATAAAAATTTCATCAATTGGCTCGATGTGGAAAGGTAGGAAGGAGTATGAAATGGATGGATCATGCGATGGGTGAACATCTTTTAACTTTCACGGTCCCATTAGTCATTGCTTGCTGGTTATACGGCAGTGTGCATGCAATGATGCACGAGAGTTTGTGAATTATGAGGTTCACCCGTACATCCAATATTGTAACGTGCGGGAAATGGAATATATAGGGAAAGAGCGAACTACCAACTAACTAAGAATACCCGGGTATCCTGGGGTCGTCTCCAGATATGCGGAAGGTAAAACTAGAAACTTGGAAGTTTTGGAAGAACACGAGCTCTCTCACATACACACATCATTCGCCATACATTTATAAGGGAGCCGAGCCCAAGGAATGGCATTTTAATCAGTAATAGAGTCATAAATTAGCCTCCATAGAAGAAATTCCTCCTGCACATGTCCCAAGATTAATTTAATTTTTAAGAAGAGTTTAAAAGTTTAATTGCAATTAGGATAGGAAAGAGTACGGAGGGTGAGTACAAGTCACACAAAGTTTCCCCGTGTTAATAACTACCAACTACAGCTTGATTTACGTAGGGTACGAGATTTAAGGAGACATTTATGTGTGTTTCTATTTGGATTATCTGAACACGAATATTGTACTACACAAGCTCGTAAAGATATCAACCGGATGGGTCGCTTTCTTTTTTCTCAAACACTATATGCACACACTACATTCAACTACCTTGCGGTATTCTAATTAGCTATGCCAAGTTACATACCTTTCCTTATTATCACTCTATCCAGCAGCTTAGTCAACAATATTGGAATTCACTTAAAATTCTAGCTGCAAACTTTTTCGTGTTGTCCTTACTAAATATAAATAAAATATTCACAGCTAAAATGTCCTAAAAGTCCTAATGAAGGCCTCATCTGGGTGAGCTATTTAAAAAATCAGATATCCAAAACCTAACAATCCGTCCTGCACATCTGCTGAATTTTTTAGTCTTGTCCTTCGATTAAATTTTTCAAACCCATTTACAAACAAAACACACTTCGCAACAAAAAATGCATATCCTTCGAAAATTTTCATTTTAATTGTGCTTGTGCAAACAAGCATTTAATTGAAGCCAACTGGATTGAATTAGGATCAATTAGGACTAAAACTAAATTGGATTAAATTGTTGACCCAATTGGTCTTTTCTCCTGACTGCTCAAGCAGCAGCACCCATTCAAGCCATCAAACCTTAAAATTTGAAAGGATTAAAAATATGTGTGTAAAGTGTGTGTGGATGTTTGAAGCGTACTTTGAAGAAGAACCCAAATAAGAGTGAAAGGAAAGGGTTGGCCTTTTCCTAAATCCATCCATAAAGATTTGTAAGCATAGTATTTAGGCTAACAAACCTTTAAGTACCCACTCCTTTCACCATAAAACACCCTTATTGATTCATCCATCAGGTCACTCCTTTTCCCTTTCATAATTCCATGTGTATTTTTGTCTCCAATCTGCCTAAACCCTGAACTGCAAACTCCAAACAAGTAGCATTGTATTTTTAAGACCTTCTTAACACCCGAATGAACAACAGCGTACAAAGAATTCACTTATCAAGTGAAGCGGATAGGGAATACTCAAAGCTTGCATTTATTCGCGTGACATTGACATCAAGGAAGCTGATACGTGGAAACACAAAATAATATAGGAGGCTATAGACACAACAAACAAACACCAGAAGCAGAAGTCTTGAAGTTTTGATTATGTGTGCTTTTTCATCACTATAAACCACCATTAAAAAGTCCCAAACCTAAATTCAGACATGGTTGGTGTGGCAGTGTAATTTTTCATCGACAATTTTTTCCTCTCTCCCTGTACACATTGTACGAAACGCGTACAGAACAATACTTTTGGCACAACTTTGAGAAACTCTTGGCTTAGGCAGAGGAAGGTGAACACGAGCCAAAATAGTTGCTGTCCCATGTCAAATGCACTTTTACTCCGTCATGTCAACCCTTCCTTTTTCGAATCAATCCTCTTTGGTGTACACAAGTCCTATGAGAACACCATACACGCTTAATCTGGAACTAGCAACTAGAACAAAACCAAAAGTACACACTAAACTGTATTTCGCTAACCGCTTTATACAAATGCAGCTATTCACGATCTGCAAGTGCCATGCCTTGTTCTGCCTGACCGTAACAAATATGTTAAATTTGACCCGTCACAACACACACACACACAATACAAACCAAGTTACCAACCGAACCTAATGCAATTATAAGTCTGTGTAACTCTTTCACACACATACACAATAATTTATTTACTTAGTAATAGCGCAAGCTACACTGGTGCTGAGTTCAGGGACAATTATTTATTGGCGTCTTTTGTTTCATTCCATCCACCTAACTTTATGAGTAAGCTAAGTCAGTAAAATATCCCTGGTAGTCTTGTCTTGCTGTTGTATCTCTCTTTGACTTTTGAGACTTGAGTGTCTGTGTGTGCTTGTGCTACTTGTGTGACTTGCCTGCTCCTACCTCGCTTAGAATGCTAATGAAATGTTTGAAAGTAAAATAATAATTAAAGTAAAGTTATGATTGTATTTAAATATTGTGGATTTATGTGCACTCCAATGTTGTTGAGTGGATTTAGTCCTAAGGAATGTCAAAGCCTCCTGGAGAGCCACCTTATTTTATGAGCTAAAGAAGCCAATAAATAAATTAACATTTCTATTCTCCTTCCCTGCCTGCCTCCTTACAGATACGATGTGCTTGCACTTACATGTATGTAAGATCACTAAATATCACATGTATATTATGTGTGTGTAATGTGTAATAATATATAAGAATTCAAGAAGTCTGCTGTCTTCGTGATCCTCTATTTAATAAATGTAGAAGAACAGCCCAAACTCGGCATAAAGCAAAGCTCAGTCAGTCACACATTCACACAGACAACACTACAAGAAGACCTAGGCACACTGTTGACTGTACACAAGAAGACGAAGGAAAGACGGTCTTATGTTTCGCTATTTTGTGTGTGTGTGTGTGTGTGAAGGAGATCGTAAAGAAGATGAAGATGATCTTTACGACTATCATCATCCTATTATCTCTCCACAACAAGGTCTAAAAAACATGCAAACTCAATTCACACTCCACTACTTTTTTATTATTTACATCTTCATCTCTCTTTCTCTCTGAAACTCCGTTGCGATTCAATTTCATCTCAATCTCATGTCAGAACCTCACAGAACCCGGGTTTTATTTCCATTTCCTCTACCTAATCTTATTATTATTATCGGATTTACTCCCTCCTCCAACTCTTTTGTGTGCTACAAAATATAAAATTCTCGCCTACTCATCATAATAAGATTATTTTCTACGAATTCTTTCAATCTACTACAACACTATATGTACAAAAAACACAGCCCACATTACATTCACATACACACATTTCCGAATCAGAATCATTTTTACTAAGAATTTATTTATCCTTCCTTTACTTACATGTATGCACAGCAAGCCCTGAAGCCAAGCTTCCATTTGCTACGATGAATGTATCAACAACCAGTGAACACAGGACACACAGAAGTAATTAGATATCCAAGAGTTTCTGTGTTCAAGGACGGTATGATATTCGATACTCTTGTGTATCTCAAGAATGAAGTGACATTGTAAGCCTTAAAAAAGAAATTCAGAAACCCTGAAATACCACTGAATGTCTGAAGTTGTAGCTTACTTAGTCTTAGGTCTTCATTCATTGATTCATATCTTTGGCAATAAAACCATGGGCGATTAATGTTCTCTGCCTTATCGAGTATCTTCCTAGAGTAATTAAAAATTTAACGTAGTCCAGTTCTCGTTTACCCGCTTAATCTCATTACCAATTAAGCTGCAAGTTGTTGTACTCATGCATTTCAGGAATGTGAGTAATATATTAACTATTTCTGAGTTCATTACAAGACACACACGTGATAATTACTTTTAAGTTGAGTATTAATCGTAGACTGAGTGAGGAGTGAGTAGTGTGTGCATGAAACCTTAAATGGTACTTGATGTGTAACAGTAGAGTGTTAAGTTTTATTGAAAAGACGACACATGGCTCATGAAGCCAATACGCACACAGTACATAATTGTGTAACAGCGATGTTATATACTCTGTGCTGCATACCTGGCCATTTTATTATATTACGGAGCTATTATATATTATTACGTGAGCATCTCATTTTTGATATAAGGATTGGTAGAGATGGAAGGGGTTGGGTTTACACCGAGGGTAGGATGGGCATATTCTTCTGATTCTCTCTGGTTCCTCTACTCTCGAGCTCGTAACTCAGTCGATGTGAAATAAAAGACGAGAGGCTTTTTATACTCCATAAACAAGTCAGGTCTGAAGAACCACGACACTCACTCGACTCCCAGAGACCCTGCAGCTCCACATCCATTGTCTTCTGTACCAAGGACACCTCAAGAATCTCTCGAAAGACTTTCAATTTTCCTCTCAACAATACAAACTCAATAGGTCATATGAAACAAAGTGACTTAAATAAACTAGCAAAGAATACTTGTGACAAATTATTACGAAAGAGAGGAAACATTTCTTAGCAGAAATTAAAGACAAGGAAGCCCAAAAACATCGAAAAGGTTGGTAAACACAGTTTTCAAAATTTCTCACTTTGTTTGTGCATCTTCAAAATTCATAAAGATTTCTATTTATTTCCATTATGGAAATATACTGGAGAATATAAAAGGGTATCGAATTGCACGACATGAGAGTTACCAAGTTCACAGATAGGATTTTATCGAAACAAGGAATCTTACAGAAAACTTGAAAGCTTGAGTCTTCACTCTCTTGCCCTTTGGCATCATGTGCATGTAAAACTGCTACTGATATGTTTGCAAGAAGGAAGGGAACATTCGAAGCAAATCCCAGCGTGAAATAAAAGCAAAGGTTGGAATACTAGCTGCATGGGAATCATGAAACTTCACTCAAATTCTTCATACATCGTTCGAGGGCATTTCTAGGGAACTTGCTGCATGCATGTTGTAAACTTTTGGATTCTCTACGTACATAAAGTGGCTGCCTGATTAGTTTCTAAATATTTCTATTACATGGAAATCGTTTTAATTTGTTTTGGACAAATAAGAGTTATTAAGCATGCCTGTTTTAAGAGTTTATATTTAGTTCATTTGTGAAAACAAACAGCTATATTCTTATTGTGTCATTGTCAACCGAGCTAATACTTGTACAAATGATAGTGCGGTCACTGATGCGCAATTAAGACCGCCATAATAACTTAAGATATCAGATTTCATATGCATTCATGCTTGAAATTTTTCTTTCAAAGTAAATAGACGTGTTGTATTTGTGTCCCTTAAAATTTTGAAGTCGAAATGTAGCAACTTTCTAATTACTAAGTTTATTTGTTTGGTGTCACCAACAGTAAATTTGTATTGGTCATGGACAAGTTGTGTTAATTTTGTACTTTGTACTGACATTAGAAGATATTATTATAAATTTAGAATTAAAATGCTGTTCATTTCTTGCAAAATCTTGATTTGTTATTTGCAAAAATTTGGATTCATTCATCCACGAGTCTTTTTACAAATTGGAATGCCTACATGGCTCAAATTACAATTCTTGATCTGGAAGTTTCAATTGTGTATAAGTATTCAAATAGCTAGCTACCAAAGTATATAAACGAATTAATGCATATGTAACAAATGACCCAACCTTTGATAATCTGGTAGAAAATCTTTTTCAGTAAATATAAGTTAAAACCTAGCAGTGCTAGATGAGCCATTGTAGCTCTCTCTGTAGACTCCTATTCGATCCAGAATAATTTGTGTTTCTCATTGAACTCATCTTCATAGGGAATGAAGGATGCGCATATAATAATATTAATAATGAGCATCTCTAGACTTGATGTCAGTGGTGGTCGTGGGTGAGAGACATTAATCATCTATTAATTGGGAAAGGGACCTCAGAGAGCCGAATTCGATAAGTCTCTCTCTCCTTCTTCATCCCTTATCTACATTTAATAATAATAATGATAATGCTGACTATGCGGCTCTGGTGGTAGAGCCCAGTGGTAGTGGAGCTACAATAGTGGCGATAATTTATGCACGTTGAGGATTTATGACTGCCCGAAATGTCTCATCCGGGCCGTAGGTGGTTCGTTGGTTACTTCTTACGTACCATCTCTTTATGATTTATACTTCTAGTCCGATTTGCATCTATCTCAAATTAATGCTTGTCACAGGCGATTCCTCGGGTCTTCTCTTCTTTGCCACAACTTCTCAATCTCAACTTCTCACTACTTTCAGTCTTCCTCATGCATATTCCTCTAATTGAGCAATTTACACAGCCAAAAAATCCCCTCATGAAAAATTGCAACTTATGACAATCACTTATTTATTGCCAATTTATGCCTTAAACAAGAAAAATTACTCTTCGTAGATCCACACTACACAAACTCTCCCATATTTGATTCTGTCTCAACCTCAGCTCAAACATTATGCTTTGTTTCTCACCAATTTCCTTCTCTAAATCATCCATCTTCCCATAATAATTCTTCCGATTTTGAGACACTTTAATTAGTCCGAGTAAACCAAGTAAATTGCGTGTACAGTTTTAAATTCATTTGATTCCTATTCCAAACTTTACACTTTGTACTCCCACTTTCTGAGGCGGAGAAGGATAAAGCAAATATTCACCAGTGTAACACGTATAATTAGATTTTACATATCTCAAGTCAGGGTGTAAATTTAGACAGCTATTTTTCAAAGCTTAAGCGTGACTTTCCTGAGGTAAACTACACAGCACAAGTACAAACTAGTCAATATATATTAGCAGCAGTATGAGGGTGGCACGCGCATTTACTAACACTAACAACACACACACACACATCGAAAGAATTATCCTTTTTTGTTGTAATTGCTCTCCCGTCATAATTTACGTTCGAAACAAGCCCAGACAAGAAACAAAGTGAGGGAGAAAGAAGTACAAAATATCCTTGGAGTAATTACAGGGTCGGGTGACCCTTGCTCACTGTGCTAGCACATTTGTTGTGTTTCAGAAATACACAATACGAAATACAATATATGTTGAAGTGAGTTCTTTTACGGGTTTACTTTATTTTCCCGTTTCTCCGGGCATATTAAGACACCGATAAGCTAAAAGACACAGAAGGAAAAGATGTGTGATACACATAGGAAACTCACCATTTCATGTGGCGAGTAGTGTTTGTGTGTAAAAGAGAAAGAGAGTGACATTTATCGTCTCAAATCTCATGCCTTGCCGTGATGTACAATAACACCTCATAAAGAACGTTCAAAACACACACACGCTTTCCTTCCTGTGTATCCGTACACGTATACATTTATACGTGGAAGTGAAAAAGAGGAATCTACTGAGGGTAAAAGTACACTCAGTAAAGTAAATCGAATACTGGAGTTGCATTCCAAGAAGGGAGAATCGCAAAGAGAAAAGTCAAGTGGAAATCTTAAATCTAAATAAACATTTTGTGGCTAATTCTTTAAGACATTTATGTCCACTTTAACAAATCCTCAGGGATCAGCAGAAGAGACTTGTCTCGTCACTCTCTTTCTCTTTTCTCTTATGGCGATTGGGGATCTCTGCTAGACGTGTGAAGATACACACATAATATACACTTCCGATGCATTGATAAAGTCGCATTTGTACACACACGACGGTTTGCAATTACGAACATCATTCTCGACGCAGCAGTAGCACAGACTGCACGGACTGTAATATTGTTGCCCTTTAATTTACCCTAATTGTGTCTTACTAAGAATACGTAAACGAAGAATTTAAAATTTAATGACTCCAGACAACGGACGGGCGGTTATTGAAAGCATTTAACTCGTTTTATATGATTTAATTGTTTCACCTGAATATTATCTGACGATTCTCACGACTCCTGTGTGAATTCATAAAACAGAATTCAGATATTGTTACACAGTAGCAATTTGGTTTAAACTGCTCTTTCCTTCACCTTAGGCTAAAAATCAAATATGAGATAGTTTTACAATTTGCAACACATCCACTGCTTCAATTTTTTCACTTTTCGCCTTTTACAAAATGATTTAGTTATTATAACTTTAATAAGCACCTGATTACAATCAAATTTTTAACTCAATAATGTGTAAAATGCAAGATTCTCAAATAAACATTTGAAGCAAGTATTCAATGCGATATAAAGTTAACTTATAAGCAAATATAAAAATTTTTAAATATATATCTCAGGTCTCAGGTTAATTTACAATTAGTACTTTGCATACAATTGTGAGCCAATATTTTTTCTAACAATCAACGCAAAAATTGCTTGAGTAGTTTAAAAATTAAATCTGAAAAACATTAAACGAATTTCCTGGTACTCATACAGGTTTCATTGCGCGTGTTAGTAAAGTCGAAAGCAGGAACCCTCGTTGGGCAGAGCACTGGCGCAGAGGGCGAATTAACCGAAGCGTTGATGCCAAATGCTGTCCCCAATGAACTGCATGTACCTCTCCGCTCACTGGGCTACGCCATTCCTAACTAACTGACCCTCGTAACTCGCTCAAACGCTTACAATAAACTTGAAATTTACATTAGAACTAACTAAAATCTTCCCTGCAGATCTTCCGAAGGCCATGCAATTCGTAAAGTCTATCAACAACTTAAGTACAGAGAAATTATAACGTCAAACCTAAACGGTAGACATGGAGGGTTGGAGAGGCAACGCCAATGATTGGGTAGCTCGCTTGATAAGTTGACAGGCAGCCATTGTCCTCCATTCGTGTCTTTTGCATTAGCTTTCTACAGATTAAGATTTCTTTAAACGAAACTTACAAATGGCAAATCTCATTACGTAATAGCTCTACTTAATGCCAAATAAATTGTAGTAGGAACTGTTAAAGATAATTTGCATTATTTCCAAAAATACCCTTGAGTCTAAAAATAGTTACATTTCTTACATTATGTTAATTTCTTATCACACAATATTTTAATTATGTCGACCTTTAGCTCACAAACACTTCGAATGCTCTTTCCTTAATTTTATGCTTTATTTTCACACAAAATTTCAATTTCGATTTCTTCCTTTCTCACCAGGAAGGACTTGTGTTTTACCAAACATTTCTGTTTCATTTAGAAACACCTCAAAGAGTAAACAAAGTGGTAATGCTACCAACAGTCCAGATTTCAATTCCTGGAAAATGTAACTGTGTAACAAGTGGGAGAAGAAGGGGTTGGGAGCGGACATAAAATAATTTTTTACGACCCCATAAAACTGATAGTTTGCGTAAACGGGGAAGAACTCCACACGCTGCTATTGCAACCACCACCGCCACTTTGTCCCATCTTTTTTTATTTTCGCACTAAACTCACACCTAATCCATTTCCATAATTTAGACAAACCTCTATACAATGTTATCTTTACACTCTATTTTATTTCCATGCTAATGTACCACCATCTCTCACTAAAATATCGTGTAACTTGTACGAACAAGATTAGCCGAATGAGACAAATCTAGCCTGTTGGGAATGAACACATACTTTTCAGTTCCACTCACAATATCGTCTTTTTACTTTCTGCAGCACACATTTTTAACTCAGCTAATCTTTGGCTGAAAGTCAGTCAAGTAGTAGGCCCATTAAATAGGTCTTAATTAAGAAACAAACAGGAATAGTCGGAGTATTTTTTGCCGTTCACAATACCGCTCAGCACATCACAGTAATTGATACCTATTAAGTGATTGATATGGGGTAATAAATTAGTAGTGGTTTCTTCTTCTCCTGCTGCAAACTGCAATGATACGTCTTGTTTGTACTTTTAGGTATATAAAGTTCAAGTTGTACAGACACAGTCATAACATGAATGAAGTTGCATGGACATAAAATTTTACGATCATCATTTAAAGTTTATGAGCCAGAATAACCACTTTTTAAATGACTCCATCTCCTTCCTTCCTTCTTACCTTTAGACTTAAACAGTATGGAACCTAATGCACCTCCACAAACTCTAAATCCTTTTACTTTGTACTTATGACTTAAGCACATACACACACTCAGCATCATCTTTCCAGCTTTCATACAAAAATAAACAAAAACGATTATATGCACTGCGTTTACCGAGTAATTTCTCGGTCAAGAAACTTCTTAACTTTGGCCTAGAATCGTGTACGAACACATTGTGTTGGTGTAATGGTTTTGGCACCGCTAGAGAGGGGCAGGTCAGGGTAAATGGGGGGTTATTTTGGTGAAATTAATGAGGACGAGTTGACATAAACGGGCATATAAAATCCAACCCGAATGGCCCCACTAATGGTCCATTCCATCTCCAAAAAGATACCCATCTCTTCAACTGTTGCTTGCTTTCCTACACACACACACATACATTTTACTCTCTTAACACGATCATCATCAAACTTTACTACTACCATCACCTCCACTAACAACATTAAGTTGAACGCAGTCTCAAATTCCTCTTTAGTAGACCTTCCATCCATTTTCTCTGGTCTCTCCCTATATATTCCCATTAAACAAGTGTCCGATTAAGTTAAGCGGTTCACGTGTGTGTGTGTTTATGTGCAAAAAAGTGTGCAAAATAAATTCCTTTTAGCACCTGCATTTCCTCAATTAATTATTAAGTGCCGAGACTAAAACAATTAAAATTCGCACTAGATTTTTTATTTCACACGCATCCATAAGCACAAGTCCCCTTCGTAATTGATGCTTCCTTTCAATCTTTTGACATTCACCTGCTTACACAAACTTTCTCGTACTCACACAAATATTTACTTGCAATTGACAGCAGCCCCATTCTCATATTTATTTAAATCTCTAATGTTTCATTGCAAATCGAGACACTCGTAATTTATTGAAAACCTGTGACAGGTTCAATTTCTTGCTTCACTTATCGTAATCATAATAGTCATCATAATTATCGTGAAATACTACAAAAGAAAGAGATACCAAAGTGCACACTACTTCAACCGTGTAAGCTTATGTGCATATATACCGTAATATTTTCTAGATCACTTCTCTCACTCTTCCTATTCCACCATTTGACAAGGGGGACTTTAAAATAAAATTGGATTTTGAAATTGCCTTCTTTACTCACTTCCACATATTCGGTGCATGTAAAACGAAGAAAGATAAGGGGAAGGGGAGCACAGAAAATATTCTTCTTGTCTTGTATGAAAAAAATAAATCCTCGAAATACATTTTATGCTGAGTACAGAGAGAAAAGGTAATTTGTAGGTTGTGTCGAATAATAAATCTGCTTCCCTAGCCCTGGCAGTGTAGTAATAGTACTGTGTGTATAGCTTTAACGGAGAAAAATCGGGGATATCATCTTAAAACACACAAACCCACACACAAGTATAGATACATAGCCAGTTGGTCGTGGGGATTTTAAAAAATACATTTAAATTTGGAGAAGGTAGGAGAACGAAGTGTAAGAGCGAGTGAGATTGAGGATTTATGATGGTGGACAGAATCCGGGTAGATTCGGAGTGTCGACTGAATCGATGAATGTCTCGCTTGAGGAAATCCCTCAATTGAGCTCTCTCCCCATAAATTACCAAGTGTACGTGTATCCATACATGTTATCCGGTTATAAGAACTTATCATTACAGCCACACATTCACTATACAGACTACCTCTCCAGGCGGTCTCACTTTCTCCTTCAGCGTGCCAAAACTTTCTCCCGTGTTTAGTCTATTCTATGTGTGCATGTCGATTGTGGAGCTGTGCCACTGCCATATCCGAATCGGGGAAACTTGAGATTCCTCTGCTGGGTTATTTCGCACATCCTTCTTCCAGGCTTAACACATCATAACGCCTAATGGAAATTGTGGCCGTCTGAAGGCAGAAAGTACAGTGCGAGTTGTAAGTCTTCAACAGGATGATGATGATTATTATTATGATGGGTAGCAGTAGGAGCAGCAGCACATGTAGACGGAGTGAGTCTCTTTCTCTCGCGTAATTTCATACTTTCTCCCAGCAGCATCTCTTTGCACAGCAGAACATACACGAAGGTCATTTAATTCCTCGGACTCTCTTCTTCTGCGGTGGTGGTGTGGGAGATAGAAGGAAATATTTTATATTTGTATGTGACAAGTGGGAGAAATATGTTCGTCTGTGCTCTTAGATTGTATTACTTTTGCACAGCATCTACTAGAAGTATTAGTTAGTATATATAAAATAAATATAGAGTGCTTAGAAGTGGGAAGAAGGCTAGAAAACTTAGAAAGTAAGGGTAGGCCAGGCCATGGCTGGTTGAGTTGGTAGGAAGGGCTCTGTACTACAAATAGTGGCTACTGACTGTGGTGTAAGCACCCGCTTTCTATTTCCTTTGGTGGAAACTCTCTCTCTCTCTCCTATATATAGTGAACTTTGTATATACACTAGAACCAACCCCCGCTCTCTATAAATCAGTCCAAGAGAGACAAATTCTTTTATCTGCCTCACTTTCCCCAACAAAGATAGATTAGCCCATTTTTGCAATTTCCGCTGTCTCCATAACTCAGGGAGAATTATGGGCCAGTCCAATCTCACAGGACTAGGCAGAAATTGCTTCGAGGAGAAAAAGAAATCCCGGGTTTTTTCCACACTCCGTAGAGAAGTAGAAGACGAAGAAGCTTTCTCCTTCCTCCCGAGAACATTCATCTTCCGATGTATGTGTATGTGTGTGTGTGCAAGAAGAACTGCTGCAAGAAGTAAGGAACGATCCTACAGAGACCAAGAGACTCAAAAAATAAGCATATAATAATATATGAGACGAAAAAGACTGTTCTCATCTATATGAAAGAGCCAGTCCATTCCTCCAACTTATCTCTAGCCACCACCACCATCACTACCATTTTTAATTCATACGCCACCACCCTCACCAAAAGAATACATGCAAGTGAACGGAGAGGGTCAAAGTTCACTCAGGGGACTTAAAAACCCTAACTTCTTCAAGACACACAGTGGTGCTTAGTACTTTAAGCTAATTAAATAAATGGAAAAACTCTTGCGTATGTAAAAATTACTTTAGACTTTGCTGAGGGATGAAGATTGAAGACGCAAGACTGTCTTGAAACGCTGTTCGTTTGTAATTCATGCCTTTTTATATCAACTCACGTTTCTCTTTGCACATCACTGGCCAAGCTATTTTAGGTTTTAGCACGTCAGTCTGTAGAATAATGGAGGAACATAAAGCTTCTAAAAAGATATCTCAGATGACGAACACTCCTATTGGATAAGGTTAGCTGTGTATGGCGAATACTAGAGAACTGTCAGGAGCTGTTGTTCGTGACAAAATGTGAGAAGGATTATCAAATGTCACTTCACTTTCTGAACTGAATGGAATGTCACGGAGTCAGCAAAATGACACACAAAAATGGCAGAGCCTAAAGTTTTCATCTTTGTCCGGTCGAAATGTGCGTGTCTTTCAATATGTCAAGTTAACTCATTGGAGAGCTCGTCAAATGACGAGATAATCCTTGTGAAGTTCAGTTTGGATATTCTCTTTCATCTAACCATTTTTACACGAGGTTGATATTTACTTGCTTCCTCGATTGTGTTCCAATTTCCGTTGCATGAAAATATATTGTTCTTACTTACGTTCAGAAAAGTCCTTTAAAAATCTGAATGGAATTAACTTCTTTGAACTCTGTATTTTATATTTGGAATTTTAAATCGGATTTGGAACTAGCATAAGTCTGTACAGCTGAGTTGAACAGCAATTGCAAGTCGCAATTAAGCGTGGGAGTAGTGGAAGTGTAGGCATAAGCTACTCTCAATAATGGAGTCTTAAGGAGGTAGCTTTTGTAGAGAGGAGAAAGACAAGGGTAAATAAATAAATAAGGTTGGAGAAGGATATTAAGAAAGTGTCTGGATGAGAGAGAGAAAGGAAGAAATGAATTAAGATTGGGCGAGATTTATGGCTACGAGACTAATGAGCATTTGTATGCTCCCTTCTTGCGTTCCTCTAAGAAACCCGAATTTCATGTGCCGGGAGCAGTGATGCTGATACGCTTTCTCGGTACTTTACTATAATCTACAATTCCTTATTGATTTCTCATTAAAGGGTCTCTCTTTCTCACAGTGAGAGGGAGATAAGCAGGACTGCGATTTATTCCCTGCCAAACCCTGACTTAAGACATAAATCGCATGTACACCAGAAGAGGCAACACTCCAATGTGACGTGCGTTCGCCTTAATTTAGCTTCAGGTCGGAATATTTTAATATTAATGTGGCCATATAGGAATATATAGGAATGTGCGACACCAATCATGATCCACAAAGTCATATCTAATTACGAGCTATGAAAATACAAAATCCCCGAAATTCTGGACTTAGCATTTGTTTGTGCAGACAAAACTGCTCAATTTTGCATTTAAAATTATTTTCTAATGAACATTAAAAAACAAAAATTCAATTTTCCACTGTATTCCATCAACAGTTGTACTCATTCCGACTAAATTATCATCATATCATAAATCTTTCATTTTAAAATGCCGTGGATATTACCGAAATGAATTCTTTACTTCGGAAGCCTCTCCTAAAACTTCTCGGTCACATGAAGAGACTGCAGATGAAAAATGTCTCTTACTCATTCACAGTATGCGTAATGAGATGAAATGGCTTAATCAAACTAGTCCATTAGGTTTGGAATGTCCTTATTAAGTAATTGTGCTACTGAAGAAATGGAAGCCACCATCAATACACATAAACACACTTATATATGCTATTGCTGCTACTAGCCTTACAAGTGCCAGTGCAACTTCCAACTTCCGATCTTACTTGAACTACTAACTACTCTTCAATCGGCTGTCCTTTTCTCTCTATACATTATGCAGCAGTTTATGATTGTCGGTGTGGCTCCTCTAATACACTTTAGTCCACGGAGTTGAATTAAACATGCACACATACTCTCATCTCACTCCACCAAATAATTAAGAACTACGAGAAACAGGTTTTCTTTACTTACTTCCAGTCTTTTAGGAGGAGGAGGCATTATTTTATAATTTCCAAAATATAACACAAAAAGTGGTCAGGCTTCAGACAGGTTTCGAGGACACTCGCATAGTCAGTCTTCTGAGCCTGGAGAGTCTTCATTCCCACTTCCATTATAACAATAGAGAAGACAGACTCACAGCTATCTCCTAAAGTAATTTATGATGTCATTCTTTTTTCCCTTCTTTACTAAGTTCAATTCACACACAAAACTAAAAAGATAAGACATGACAATCAACACTGTGAGCCCTCAAGGGTCACTGGTGGTCCTCCGTTTCACTTTTTAAGGGACTTCCTTCTCCAACCAGCAAACTCACTCGCAGTCTTCTTCCTCTTTAAAAAATACCAAGTAACAGGATGAGAGAATCTTGATTAAATCTCTATTCTTCACATACTCTTTCCCAGAAATATGTCCTTGTTCTTTTTTGATTTCTTACGATGATAAATTCACCAAAAATTCTAAACTGTTCAGTTGTCGAAAGAATCCCACACAACCAGCAGCCAAAGGCGCATAACATAACCTGAGGATGGTTTAAGACGAGGGTAGAAAGTAATGATTGGCTACTTATTTACAGCCATTTTACTCACACAGTCCCTTAAGGGCTCTTCCCGTCTTTGCATTGCATAACCTTTACACAAACCACTCAAAGTCAGAGGGTTGGATTCCTGTAGCATCCACACACATTGGATCCCTCACAAAAAACCCAACATCACCCTTTCATTTTACGATCATCTCTCTCGACATTTGTGTGTGAAACTATGAAGACTTACGTCATATTTCTCCTCTGATAACACACCAACCCTTCTCGATTCTCCACTTCAACGGCACTCGTCTCTAAAACAAAAGTCAAACTACTAATACAATTGAGCTACTCGATCTCTCAATCTCAACGGAAAGGAAATACCAACTACCTCCAACCACACTGTAATACAATCATCTCTAACATTACTACACTACTTTTACAACATGCACCATTACAACACTCATCACTTTGCGGTATCTTAGTTTCAGTGATCAAACTAATACCTGCATCTGTGCAAGTTGTGGTTTCATTCGCGAATAAATCACAGACATTCAGAAATAATGTGTACGAAGCAAAGAGTATGTGTATCGTTTTTTTAACCTGAAATATTTACATTACAAATATTTAAAATTCACAAGTTGTACAAGAATTCTTGATTTAAATAACTATTGTAGAAGCACATTGTAAAAGACTGCCCTAAATTTTAATTCGGATTTCTAATTCTTATGCCAATTACATATTTCGTTTCAATATGTCGTCCTCTATAATTTATTACGTGAATGATAGACGCATCAATCGAAACGGAATAAATTGGTGATGCCCACACGAACAACGGATGATTAGGTCCTTAGTTGTTCCACCATAATAACTCGCACATATAAAATTTATAATTCCAAGCAGCGTTTTACATGGACGCAGCAGTAGTGGCAGAAGGGAGAGAGAGAGAGAAGCTTCTCTCCTCGACTCCCCTAAAAAAGGGCAATTTTGGCTTTCAGCCATTTGGATTTTCTGACAGTGATTAATTGTATACCGAGGGTCGCCATTCCTCTTCTTTGCCTTCTTCTTTAAGAAACACGTTCAAAACTCTCACACACAAGGAACATTCACGACTTCCACCGAGTCTCCTGAACTCCTTAAGTCTTTCTCTTCCGTAGCATCCACCATCCGATCCTTTAATGTGATTAATTCCTTGTTTCCAAGAAGTGCGTACCACTAGCTTTCTCAGCATTTCATAATTTATTACCGGAATTCGCCTTACTTCAACTACACTACCATTCTCATCCAGTCATCCGCTTCTAAGGTTCCAATTGTTTACCTCTTAAATTAAAGAACAGTGACAACTAAGCCATTTGCTGAGCTTCTTTTTACATTGAAACTCTATGAAATACATGAGTAGCCAATGCGATGCTTTAAAAAATTTATATTTGAACGGACCTCTTCTTCATCCTACAAAAGAACATACAATTTTCATCCGACGGTTGTTTTTGCTTGTGGTCTTAGCACAACTTTTTATACAGCTTTTTGCACAGCACAGCTCTAGCTCCCGTGTTTAAGCCTGGCAAGAAAGAGCTACTCGCAACTTTCCTCCAAGATAAGACGAAGAGATAAGCTTCTTTGGCACAAAATAACAAGCACATGCAGCCACCAAAAAATGTCAAGCCTCACATTTCATTCACACTGGTGACTGTCTGACTCCTTCACATTACATGCAACCAACCCACTCGACATGATTATTATTTCTTCGTTCTTACCTTACCTATAACTACTACACACTAGTTCCAATACTTACTAACTATACATTTATTTATATCGCACATATTACAATGCCATTACTTTTGTAAGTAAGTAGATCGCGCAAAGTGCAAGTAGAACAACATTGCAGACAAAGTCCTTCAGAAAGTCTCCTGGAATTCATTTCCAATTTAATGAAAGCACAATAACTTATGGCAAGGTGAATTACGTATGCAAATAGGACTTGAAGTCAATTTGGATTCAATCTGGTCAAAACACCTGCTACCTCTCCCTAGTCTCTATATTTCTTCTTCCGACATTCCTATACTCCAATCTATATACTGCCTCACAGTATACGAATAGAGCGAGAGAGACTTTCAAATATTATTTGCATTCTCTCCGGAACGGTGGTGGTGTGGGTCCCTCTCTCCCCGAATTCTAATTTAAATGCAGATCTCATCCCTCGGCACTCAAACAAACGGATGCTACACATCTACACACTCATGCATATCCAGTTACGAAGATGCGATAGATATAACTTTCCTGCAAGTTTGTTCTGAAATCTTAAGAGTAGAGCGTAGTGTGCAGTATCAAATTCCTCCTTTTTGAAACTTTAGGAGAGCACGAAGGAGGTGGAGGAAGAAGAAGAAAGGCATAAATCACATCCAAAGCGAATGAGAAAATAGCATGTAAAGGCCCAAGTGACGGCCGATGGGATTTTAATTGCTCCAATTGCTCTAAAACAAAAGAGACAGGGAGATATGATCATCATGCATTGAACACATTTGTAACAAAATGCTTGCTAACAAAGTAAATATTCTCTCGAAACTAGCCTTATTGTATGCTGTTCTGTGTTGTTGTGTTGTATATTGAGACTTAAATGTTTCTAAGACTTTAGCTATCGCAGGAAAAAGGGTTGGCCCTGTGTTGTTTTTTATGGAGCGTACTAAACTACACAACTAAAGTGTTTCCACAATTTATAAATGTGATACGCACACACACACACAAACACATGAGATTAAGGAGTTTAGCGTGATATTATTACTATGGATGGCATAATGATGATGGTGTGCTAATGTTATGGTACGAGTGCAGTCCATCATTATTTCATTGTGTATGTGCTCTATGGTTATGTTTTGGTTATGATTTAAAATATACCTGGCATATCACATACATACGTGTGTGTGTCTTTCATTTTCACATGTCTATCTATTTGGAAGAATCGAGGTTAGTTAAGCTGTGTAACTTTGTAAAGTATGTAAACTGTCTGTTATAACAAAGGTCAGATAGATACAAACTATAGTTTTAAGTTTAAAGGTTAAACTTGAGAGTATTGCCAGAAAATAATGGTCAATTTGTTCACATTTAAAACTTTGCAAAACTCATGGAGGAAATTTGTTTTTGTATTTACTGAAGATTCAATAACAAGGAAAAATTCAAGACGAAATATTGATTTCACACTCTTACCGTATTTTAGTTTTACAAAATTCTCAAAACAACAAGTTCTTTATTTCAAATTCTACAATAATTTTTGACTGTACATTATACACAAACTTTGTTTCGAGCATTTTGGAGAGTGACTAGTCAATCTCACCCTAAGAAGGAAATCTGTTGCATGTAACAGAAAGAACAAGTGTGTGAGTATTTTGATGTTTGTAAAAGTGAGAGCAATAATCGTAAAAGTGGGCATTAATCGTGTCTCACATCACACCCACACTCTCATAGTCTCTCTCCTTGTAGCGATCTCACACTGCCTCTCCTCCTACAAAGACTCAATCTCTCGTCGGAATCCTTTAATTTCTCTATTACATCTTCTTATACACGAGTACAATGAGCTGAGCAACATATACAGGAGTGCCAAGAAATGCATCTTGTCTGTCTAGTCATAATTAAATCTGCAGTTTTATTGTACCCTCCTCAGTCCCTTTCTCAACTATCTCTCAAAAGGGCATTAGAGACTAAACCGCATGAAAGAGACTTGGTGTGGAGAAAGGACCTTCCCGAAATCGGGTGAAAGTAAGAGTCTGGCTTCAGTAAGGAGGTTGCAGGGAAAGACGTCCTCTCGGAGGGATGTTGGCAGAGATGAGGTTGAAAGTTAGGGTGGATGGTGGCGCTTTCATTTCTCCCAGTCTTTGTTCATCTCAGGAAGGAACGGCTTTTTGTGAAGATGCAGTTTAGTTTTGGGTTGCTCATGGAGGAGTGGTGGTAGTCGTAACTCAGTGGAATAGCCCATTCATCTCTCCACTGTCTCCCCGTATCATTCATCCGGGTAACTAAACCCAACTACTTTCTCCCCTCCACTACCTTTCTCCCTATGTTCTAGTTCCAATGGATTTCTGTATGAGGAGCTAAGAGTTCTTCGAGTGATTCTCTATTGAACTCCTGAATGTACTTTTGACTACCTATTTAAACTGTCTCATCTTTTCGACTTTCCCGAAGAAAATCTATGTGCATATTAAAATTAAATATCAGACATTTTTTGTTATTGCCAATTTAAGTACACGACTTCTGTTTAAATGTAATAAGTGTTTTGAGCTTTTTACACTTCTTGAAATTCTTTACAGGATAAACTTATTTAGTGTAATCTGAGGTGATGAGCTTATCTTTACTATACAACTATTGTTTTATACCTAGCTTCTAAGTTTACTACGGAAATCGTAAAATCCATAGCGAGGATCTCACGTTAACCTTTGTCAAGCGTTTCCATTTTATTTGTATGATTAACTTGTCACACACACAGAAACAGACCAACCGACGACACGATACTTTAAACAATGAAATGCAAACACCCTTTCGTCCTTCACATTGTCGTCTCATAAGCTCCACACTCCACAGCCTCTTTCGTATTTATTCAACTTTGTTGTCTCGCATGGGAATTTTCCTTTCATGTCAGTCTCCTCCATTTAATTATCATCTCCACCTCAATAGCTTAATTAACATTAGAAGCCCACATGCAACTTTTTATGACTCATAAAAGTTCCCTCGTTACCTCCACTTCGATTGTGTTTTTGTCTGCAGCTTAGCAAGTTCGTAGACGATTTGCATGATTGCATATTTAGTACTCAATAAAAACTGCACTTTTAATGTTCTACCTCCCTTAATGAAGTTCAAGATTGTTAATGTAATTAACTATCACATATGTAGACATGCACTACTCCTAGGAAGGAAGGTGCACGGTGCATTTTACATTATTATATTACAACATTACAAAAGTAGGAAAGAATGAATCTTCATTTTGTCTACCGGTAGTTATGTACAGTGACTCACACAATCCCATTACCACAACCTCCTAAGAATAAAGGGGTTGGAATACAGCAATAAATAACACTTTTTTCGTTCGCTGGACACTGCCCAATCATCACATATTATTACATTTTGTGTATGGCCAGGCATTCCAGGGTTTCTTGAATTCCCTTCAGTTCTGAGCTCACTCATTTCAAAGAAATCCACATCCCCGTAAGATTACCTCGTGTACCTTGAATATTGAGCCATATCGAATGCCTAATCTCCTGTTAAGAATATACCCATGAAAGGACGGAGAAGGGAGAAGTTTTTAAATAAATGAAAAATATCTAGATTGGGAATAAATCACTTTCGTGATCAAAAATTTCGTCTGTACACCGTGCTCCTATCCACTGCCTGTCCTACATTTTGAATTCAGTTGAAAGCTACTCGAGTAAGCCGTAATCTCTCCTGCTATTCACTTTAGGATAAATCATAATTCAGTTTTAGCTATAAATCTCACAAGTGACCTTTGCCCTTGTGACATGGATGCACTTGGTGAAGGAATTCAGGAAAAAGGGATCTTTCACGGCCCTCAAGGGCTTTCCTCATTCACACGAGGATTAATTACAATAATGGGGATTGAAGATTACCTTTTCGTTTTCAGAAAGTTCCTTACACAGCTCCGCTTTCGATTCCTCCGAAAATTTCTGATCCTTGGGAGACTCATAATGAATGCACTTATACACTTGAATTCACTGTAAACTTAGGCTCGGTCACTCCCAACACAATCCAGTGGGACTAAAAGCACTACAAATGCAGATTTTTAATGATAAAAAGACGCAATTTCGAAATAAATTCCAATATTCGAAACAGGCAGCGACGATGACGATATGACTTTAATCTAACTAATATGAAGAATGATGAAAATGGAAAACTGAAACTCTGATGGCCTTTGTTCTCCAGGGCTGAGGACCCTGTCGCAGGATTTAGACTCTCATGTGGAGAGCCCTTAGAAGGCTCATCGCGAATTGTACGCTATAATAATACTGTAGATTAATTGCTGGCAAAAATATAGGAAACTTTAATAAATTCGGTTTAATTTTGCAAGCAGACTTGGTTGCTGACAAGTGAACGGTACAAAAAATATTCAACAACTGATACAACTGAATGAGACAGCAGCTTCTTCAAGTTTTTTTACAAAATGTCACAACAAGCAGAAGAAACAAGATCATAAAATAGAATAAAAGAGTCCCGTACCTTTTACGAGAGAATTAGAGCAGATTTTTCTACTTTAAAGATGCAATAAAATTCATAAAAGAAGGTGTCTCTTTGCATATAACGTAAGGTTCATCCGTTTAGCATAATATTCCAGTCTATACTCTCTGTATAATCTTTTAAACGGTAGTAACAGTGACTACTGACAGTACTGACTCACGGAGGATCTTAAGGTTTCTGAAAAAACTCATAAAAAGCAATAAAACCCATCTTTCCTGAATTGCCCAACTTATACCATCTTACCTTTTAGGCAATTAGTGACCCACTTTAGAAGACGTTTTTTACAGCCTAAAAAAGCACCCCAGAAAGGGACAAAATGGGCAATAAAAGTTGAACTTGGAAGCAGACGGCAATTCTTCCGTACTTCCAGTTCCAGTGGGTTTTACTACTGTTGCTCGTTCCTCCAGCTTTGCCAGATGCGAACCATCCAAACAAGCTATCCCTTATTCCTCCTATTCTCTGCAACTCCTACAACATCCTTAAGATATTCCACTTGACTTAAGCTAGGATACAATTTACTCCATATTCCTTCCTTATATCCATCCTGGACGAAATCGTACCTGCTTTGCTCTAGTTTCGCTTTATTAGACCTTGTAAAAGATCTTTTTCTCGAGTCAAACCGACCCCAAGCCCAATATAAGTCTGGCCTACAATTTTTTATCTTTATTCCAAAAACTTGTTGCAATGTCAAGGGCAAGTTGGTTGCATCGTTTGGCTAGCACACAATTACACATTAAGCTATGCATTACTACACATACCTATGTTTTTTCTCTACTACCCAATATTCTAGGAGAATAATAATATTCTTATTACCAGAAGTATAAAGCATAAATTACGTACACACATTATTATCTGTATTTTATGTTCCTTGGGCTAAACTCGCTAAACTCGGTTCATTCTACTAGAACTAGAGACATTGAGTCAAAGTTAAAAGTTACAACAACTTCTTCATGTTGCTCTTCCACATTTCCATATCCCATTCAACACTGAACTTGTTGTGTAATCGGCTTTACATTTATATACTTCATACTTTATAACTTTATACCATACCTCCCTTGCTATGCTCGATTTTTTCTGAATAAAAAGTCTTCTTATTCCTCCACCAGACTATCGTATCTTAAAGAAGATCTCCCGTACTCTTCAATTCCTCTCCTCCTCTACCGAACAACCCAACCTCAACATCGAGACTCCTCAAGAGAACATTTCCACTTATTTATTACATTTATCCGCTTCTCAAGTTGTTTTACCACTCCAATCTGTTGCAACTTGTTAACAACAAAACAACCACAACACAGGAATAATGGAGGCGACTGGATTTGCAATTTATTCACCTCTCACAAATACGCAACACAATGCACCCAACCGAATGCACATTCATTATCGAAATATAATGGATTTTTACCCATAATAATTATCATTCTGCACACATCCACACAGACAACGTACCACATATCAAAGAAAGCAACTAATCCGCTAAACTACAAGTCACTTCTACACTTTAAACCTTATAGCTGTTCCTGCCAATGTACTAATTGTTTGAGTGCATTCATATATTATTCCATCCTCTTGTTTCCTACATTTTTATCCCTGTTTTCTTATCGCACACGGTTATCTCGTCCTCAGTAATTTTATTGCTCGTTCGTACGAGACTTAATTACCGTTCAGCTTATTATAATACATCCAACCAACACATTCCAAGGTCTTGTTGCATTTAACACTTGGAAATACGATGACGAACTAATTAGCAATTACTTTAGTTCACCCTGCATGACGATTTTTAAGTCATCGCTAACTTCACGCTGCGATGCTTCTTCAAGTAATTATAAGCTAATTTATTATTATTGCAATTGGCTAGAATATTGAAAATCCTTGTGAAATTTATTTAGTTATCAATAATATGGCTTAATTATCTTCATCTAGTAATTAGAGTATGAAATAATCAAGCACGAACAATTTTTTATATATTTTACAACTAAAAAGTTAATCTAAGTTTTGAAGAAAACATGTTTTCAATTTTATACGCATACACTTTTGACTAAATAGAAACTTAGTGCTATTATTTTTTCAAAAATTGAAAAGATTAATAAGTCCTGATGCAAAGCCTACTTTTTCACGGACAATCTGTCATTTTCCGAGATTTTGCATGAATCACAAACTCGTGCAATTCGTTGCGTGAATGATTCTGTTTTCTCGTAGAAAACCTCGAAGAATACGGCCGAAGGAATGAATCCATTAATTTTGTCTTTTTCTTCGCCAGACTTACCCAACACAGAAGAAGAAGTGTGCGAGCACAAATCTTACATGCACTCACACATAATGCGATGAATTTCGTTCGAATGCATGCAAAACAGACAAGAAGGGAAGTTTGTTCCAAGCCATTTGAGCGAAAGAGAGAGAAATCGGCTGAACTCACGAAAGCGAGAGCCCCTCCTTTCACCAAACTTTCTCCTTCGTGTCCATTCATCAAAACATATTTACACTTCGCTCGCACAGGAAATTAACTTCTACCAGCAGAAAGACTCCCTTTAAACGAACCTTCTCCCCCACCACGAACACCGTCTCTTCATTACTTACGCCTTAAAACAATACTCGTCTTGTTTGTGGGCAAGCAGCATACACTTCGCACGAGAGGTGAATCCCCATTGATCAAACATATTTCACAGTCTACGACGATAAGACACCCCTTCAGTAGAATATTTTAAGGTATAAGGCAAGGATTGCACACCAACAACAATACAACAATGAGTCTAGCAAGTCTAGCTCCACACAATCCTATAGTAACATGCTTAACATGGAATTCGTACCAAGGTGAAATAGCTTAAAACAGAACACACAAAAATAAAAATACCAGGTCTATAATTATAATTGCACAGGAATCATGGGCTAATAAGTGTTAGTAGGTCTAGGTAATTTATAGATAGAAATGGCAACAATGAGATTTTTACGGGGAGAGATGCACACTTTCTTTACTGCGTTTTATTGGATATTAGATCTCTTCGCCTCTTCGATTGTAGAAGCCTCTCTAGGATCCCACCAGTTTTGGTGGTGTTCATCTTAACGTAATGGAAACATGATATAGATTACCACTACACTGGTGACTTCTTGGCTCACTCACTCCCAAGAAATAAATCAGCGTCAACCAGAGCCAAAATATTTGCACGGAAATCGGTTCCAATCTGTGTTCACATTCCAATTTCCAGCAACATAATATAACAGGCTCGTTCGCTCCGTCATTCCACATGCTGACATTTTTTACCACTTGCCCTTTAAAACCCATACACAATCATTACTCTCCTTCACTCCGTTTTCGCAATGGTGCAAAAAACATGCTTGCTTTGTTCTGCATCGATTCTTAGCATTTTTCGACTCAACCCTAAAACTAAAAAATGCTTCAATAAATGTTCACAAGCCATTTCTCCAATTAAAGGGGCCAATCTGACATAAGACGAATACCTAGGAATAAGGAAAAATTTGTAATGCCAGTGTAACACGAATCTCAACGTGATTTCCTGCATATTTGATTGCAAGACTTGCAACATTTTTTTGTAAAAGTTCGTCAACATTCCTCATTAAACCCGTTGCATTCTTAGGATAACAATGATTGAGCACGTCAATTGTTTTTCTCACGTTGTAATCAGTAGTAACGCGTGTCTGTGTATATTTTGATAAGTACAAAGAATATAAATTACTTGAAAGCAATAATAAAAAATCCGTACGAAAGTTTATACCTGAACCAGAGTCCATTTTAAGCTAAGCGACAGAAAGAGAAAAATGATGTTTCAAGTGACCACAACCTACCTCATGGACAAGTTCTCCAATCCCCTCAGCTCATGATTACCTTTCCATTGTTACACAACCACGAGGTAACCTTGTATGCGTTAAAAAATCCTTCCATTTCCTTCTCTCTCTCCCTCCAACCAAGAAGGGCCCTTAGAGATGATGATGAAGGTCTTCCTCGAAATGGTCTTATAGCTATTATTACACAACAATAGCAAATAGGCCCACAACCTTACCAAGCAGGCCTTTTATGTGTTATTTAGTTATTCTACTCTTACTACGCATACGTACTAATAGTATACGTAAGTCCTGAAGTACCTTTTACATCTTTCCACCTTCTTTTACACAGAATCATTTTTTAGACCGAAATATAATTAAGGAAAGGTATGGCATGACTGAAAAGTCGTGGTATAGTTTAAGTTCTGTTAGTCAGACAAGTCTGTGCACTCCACGCCACACTCATAATAATGTATAATGTGACTCTCCAACCTATAGCCCATATAGCTTAGCATGAAATAAGCTGAGAGATCAAAAGGGAGATATTATTATTATAACTATTGTTACAGGCTAAAGAAGAAGGGAACCCAATCCCCCGCTCTCTCAGAGTGATTTGAACAAGTTAACTATTTAATCAGTTTACTTCAGGTGTGCCTCACGACAACTCCAACTCTCTCAACCGTGTACACCAGCACAAAATTCATAAGCACACATATTCATAAACTCTTTTAACCTTTTTTAAATATTTTAAACTGAACAACTTTTTAAACTCCATATTACTTGCAAAAACTTTGTGTACTTAGCTAAGGTTGAATTAAAAATATTTAATATATCCGTTTGTAACACGCAAATAATGATTGATAACTTTTGTGAGAGACATTTGAACTTATAAGATCATAATTCACATCCTCGTGGAGTTATTTCCCCATTCCCGTACAGTGTGAGTGTGTTCCGTTGATACAATCATCTTCTTATGGACAAATAAAACCCATAAATCAACCTTGTTTAGTGTGTTCTAGCAGTTCAATGGTTTTTTAATTGTTCTAAATTACACACAATAAATTTATTCATTCCCTATCATTAATACAAATTGGATCATCAGTGAAGCTCCATCAATAATCATCTGAGCTCATCTAGTGAATGAATAACGTAGAGACGCAGAGAACCATTAAGTCACCTCCCATATCAAATAATTACAATTTCTACAATAAACAGCTACTAGTGTGGTATGTGGGAATGAAATGATATTTTATCCTTCGATCCCACCTCCACAGTCTCTCTCCTATGTAGGTAGGAACATACAAAAATGGCCTGTCTGGCCTGATTTAATTACTCTCTGTGACTCGGTGGCTTTGAGTGTGTGTGTGTGTGTGTGATTGAATTAAAAAGAGTATGAAAAGAGATCACAGGTAGGACTTAATTGTTTACCGGTGATTGTTACGAAGGAAGGGTTAATGTGACTTGGAAGTTGGGTAATTGAAGCTTAGGGTAAATTAATTGGCCTTAAAACCACTCCCACAGAGACGAACCATGACCACCTGAAGAACTCTTCTCTGCACACAACTCACCTGTGAAAGCTTCTTCCTTCCTTTCCTAACTTCATCGTTCGTATCAGCAAAGTCTCACTTGTGGAAAAGAATCTAAGGAAGTAGTCAATTCACCATACTATATTACCATTTCTTTTTAATTCTACTCCTCCACCTAATTAAACTTAAAGCAAAAAGCCACTGAGCCACCTTATCATATCATCGTTATCATCCCTTGCAAATAAATTAGTCGTAAATCTCTCGATAGCTTAACTCACTACAATGTGCGTCCGATTAGATGAAAACTTCTTGACTTATTTAACTGTGTATTTAATTACCTGCCAATTATGTGTCTGCCTGTGATTACACTTACTCCCGATTATTAAATTAGTACGTTCTTCCAACATTTCCGCCGTCTATTTGTGGGATTTATGATCTCAGGCTTGAAGTAGAAATCGGTGTTAATTCCATAAGAAATTTTTTTCTACGGTTCAGTGTGTGGAAGAATTACAAGTTCATCAACTGAATGGAAGCTGTGATAATATTTTTATATTTTCTTTACGTAAAGAAATTGGCGGATCTTGCACCAGGTAAATTCACAGACAATTTTTAAAATTTCACTGTCTCATTTCTCTACTGGTCAATGGTACAAGCTACAAGAATTTATAATCTGAGTGATTTTGTAATGTACCAAGAAAGACTTGACCACATTCATTTTAGTGAACTCGCGTAACTCAATGAAAACTCGCAGAATTGAAGGTGTAACATTTGTAATTCATTGTAAAGTCGTGACGAGTGACTTTTGTGCTTTAAAATTTGTGGTGTTGTTGGTTGAGTAGGGGACTTGGTCTAGCCAGTTTTTGGTTTGTTGTTTGGTTGTTTGAAGCTGTGAGCTAGCGGGTTATTTCTTTAATAGTAAAAATAAAAATTGTAATAGAAGTCGTTTGTGAATTGTAGTATTGCTGTAAGAAAGTAGTTAGCTGATTAAATATGTAATTGTTCAAGTGGTAAATTATGGTAAGGAGGTAGCTTCTTGCTCGCCTTGTTCTCCTCTGACTTTTATGGATCATATTGTATGCAGTCAAGTTGTAATGTTAACTCCTGGGCTATCATCGCATTATCTGTATTTCTGTATCTTCGTCTTAAAAAATCTACTCACGTCCACATCCACACACATATTTAATGAGTTAACATACACAAACTTAATTGCACACTAACTGACCGGCTAAAGGAGAGGAATAAAAGCTACTTTTCTCTATTGACCAATATTTCATGTGTCCATGTCTCCTACAGTGAAGCGACGTTGATGGCTCCATTTCAGTCTTATTTATTGACAAGTCTTCCTTCATAATTGGCTACTTCCACTGTGAACCTACATTCTTCCTTACTCACCTGCAATTCTAATAAATTCAGTGTAATTGAAAATATGGAAGATATGACTCTGTGATAATGTGAATGGAAGTTGTAGAATGTAAGTTTTGATTGTAGAGATTGCCATATTTGAGAAATTCAACGCTGTTGATTAGTATAGGGATTTATTTTAAAATGTCGTATGATAACAGATGAGTAGATAAAGCATTCATGAAGTGTGAAGCACCCAAGCCTCCTTAGTACCCTTTTCGGGAATAGTTTGTCTTTGTTCTACTGTTGGTACCTCCTACAGGGGCACCCAGGCACTCGAAGGGTCTCTTGCATTATCTCTTTTAATCTAACTCATCCTTTTGTGTCCTCAGTTCACCCAGTCTGTTCGAGGTGTCACTTTCTTACCTTCACGATTCGTCATCTACTAGCTAGAACTTAACGTTCATGGTCTCACTCGACCCAAAAGCACTTGGCACTTCGTAATTTTACGAGAAAATTACAATTACGAGTTTATTTTCTTACAAGAAGATTAGTAACTAACTCTAATCCAAAGAATAATAATTCCAAAAAATGAAGGAAAACTAATTAGATTGAAAGGCTGTGTGTGTAGCAATGCTGAACCTCGAGTCTAGGTAGAATCACAACACAATTTCCTGAATTGTAAATCGAGTTGTCTTTTCCAGCTGATTAAAAGGTTGATCTCCTAATTGAAGGCCAATAATTATAACAATCCTTTACCTGAATCATTCCCACCGTAGAAGAGGTCTACCTGGTTTACAGCACTCAATCCTATCTTGACAAATAGCAATAAAATCATTTACAAATCTTTTATGAAAAACTGTACACTATATTGCATAAGAAAAATACCCGTTGTTCAACGGTGTGGGAAAGAATACAAAGTACTCAACACAGAGTGTCCGTATGAAAGACCTAACAGTTTACGTTGAAGCAGCATCCAGTTTGCCTGGAACAAGTTGTCCAGTTGGGATACTTTTTATGACCACCTCAAACTATTTCACAACCACCCTCAGATGATCTGCTGGGTCGTTGTACATCCTTCGTCGTCTTTCGTGTGCTCTCTGTTGGTTAAAAAGGTTCCCTGTCCACAAGAATGAAATCCCGTTTCGCAATAAACTCATAAAACACTTCCCGATGGAGGTGACACTTCTCCGGTCTAGGTCAGGGATACTCACGTAAAGTACTTGTGTATATCTGTAAGATGCATCTCACCCCATACTTTTACATTACACTACTTATTGTTATTATCACAGTCCTACCATAACTTCTTGGGAAGGCCAAAAACCACCCAAAAAGTCAGGCAATAAAAATTATCTCTCCTTTTTATGCATCTGCACCTCACAATTTGCTATTTCACTCTCAACTCGTAGTTTCTTGTCATCTTTGGTCATCGTCACATACATTTTACACAACCTGCTGGACAAAATTCAAAAATCTGATTAATTTTTTTGTAGTATCAGCCTCTGCGTGTACCTACTTAAATCTAATAATATTTGTCAAGTCATTTTTGTGTGTATCAGGCGTATTTTATTCACTTAAATTGACCTGATATTAAAAATTTAAACTCAACGAACTTCAAATTTGAAATTTCTCTCAAGCCCTGTGATATTTAAGTTTGAATGCATATTGCCATAATTTCAACGACACCCTGAAGAACCAAGAAACAAACCAAACTCAAATAGGGAAACGAAATGCACTGCACAACTAAAAAACAATCTCCATATTGCACTCGTGTTTGTGTGCATTCATGTGAAGTATACTGTGTTTGTGTTTGTAGTGAGCAGGAGTGATTCCATTTCTCAACTCGGTTCACACATACATATCTTAGATCTTCCATAATGGAAAGATTTATTTCCGTTCTCAATACAGACTGCCTGCACTTTCCCCGTCGGTGAATGTGGTGGAAGTGAAAGTACGGAGTACATAATGACGTGAAGAAAGTTTGTGTGTGTGTAAGTTGTGTAAAGTGCATTTCTCCACTGTTACACTTCTCCTGCATTTCTACTCCATCCATTATATCTCCGTTATCCTTCCTTCCTCTCGCCCATCATAATCCCCTTCCGAGATATTTATAGCGAAACCCATTGCATCGAATCATCACATCATCATCTTTATTCCCCGATAAACTCTAATATCAATAATGGTTGTATTTCTCTCCCAGAGTCCATTCCCCGTTATGAATGATGATGGCTTCCTCAGTTCCACTTGCACCTCTACTACAACCTACACGTACGTACCTTCACGTAGAGACCATTATACCTCCTTCCTCACTGAAATCAAACCTCTCTTTCCCCTTTCCACACATTCAACACACATTCGTGTATTCCTACTTACTCCAACTTTATAACTTACTCACCCAATATTTCACTTCTTTTTGTCTCGCTAAATGTATATTTCATAAGTTAGGCAAGCGTTTGTCTTTTGACTTCCGGTTGTGGCCCACTTCCTGCTCCTTAAAGTCCCCCCGTTTTGATTTATTCCACATGAAAGAACCAGCAACCCGTGACGTGTGGGGGCTCAAAGTTTCCGAGAAATTTTACTCCATACATATACAAGCACACCACTCATATATGTACGTATTTTTCGTCTCTCCCTGCGTTGCATTGGGTTTGGGGCCAGAGAAAAGCACAAAAAATAATTCCTCGAAAGTAAATTGTGTTTTTTTTACTGCACACATATATACGGACGGCGGACGGACGGACAGAGAGAGAGAGAGAGAGTAGTCAGCCTGACTGGCACTCTTCTGTGTTCCATCAAGTGAAGCTGTAGAGGCGTATACACTTTCCTCGACTAGCTTGACACACAACAAAGATGGATTACATTTCTGCCTCCTCGTCTTCCTTCCTTCCTTTATTGTCACGGATTTATTCGGATGAAAAAGCAGACTACTATTGCTCAAGTGAAATATCCCTATGAAAGAATACGAAGCGGGTTCCTATATTCCTTTCCCTAAGCTGAGCTCATCAACTTTCTCTCCTTTCGATTAATCCCCTCTTTCTCTCCAGTCATGTGGAACGGTAGGAACATGGAAACCATCTTAGGCTCTTCATATATACACACCCAGTTCACACATGTATGCATACACACACGTAAGAAGACTCTGCGAGTAAGAAGAATAAGGTTATAGGCATTTCCTCTCAAGCAGAAGCATTGATTTCTCCCCTTAAATTCACATGGAGAAAGTCTCCTCAAGACGAATACATGGAGGAGAAAGTTAATTGTAATTAAAGTAGAAAGGCTTCTTCTTGGTCCCTGAAGGAACTGTCGGTTCCATTCTTCCGAAGAAAACAAAAGTTGGATGAGCTTTTACTTCCTAAGTGGTGCTGCTTAGAGGGAAAGCAAGTGCAGCCAGGGAGAGTAAGACGCGTATCTAGAGTATATCCTTACAGAAGGTAGTATAGTATTTTAGGTAGGTTTCCTTGTGGATGTATGCAGGAGGCAGAGTGTATAAGGATGTCTGTCGTGTCTTGGAAGAGTCTCGGGCATTAGGAACGAAGGAGAAAGACGGGCATTTCGGATGGATGAATAAAAGTTTGGGAGAAGAAGAAGGAAGGTATTTTGAAGGAGGAAGGCCATAATTCACTCCCGTCTGTCAGATTATTCCCGCACACTCCTCAGGCACAAAAGAATAACAAAAGCAACGATGAATTAACTCGCCCACCCCACCCACACCCACCGAACCTCCTCCCCTCCCCTCTACTGCTTCGCTCTCCGATTTCCACGACATTTTGACATTTCCTTCGTTTCTGTACTGTACACATTTTTTGTTGAAATAAATACATTCGTGAATATTTCTGTATATCTATTACAGAAATTCAAATCCTTGTTTATAATTTTATTGAATGATGTACAGTTTACTATGGTCAAAATTCTGATGTCATGAAACAGCTGGAGTACAAATAGCTGCAGCACTAAAGTACTAAGCTAATATTTATCTCTATGTAAAATGAATCTGTACAGATAGTAAAGTAAAACACGCAAGAAAGAATATTTTACTTCGATCTACCAAAATATTGTGAGCGTGTCTGTTTAGCTTTGTACTCTTAGCTCTAAAGAAGCCTCCAGGAGTTAGAAATATTTGAATTGAAAATAAGGGCCATTTTCTGACAGACCGTTGTGTGAGAAAGCATCAGAGAATCGCATGTTTTTTCATCTTTGAGAGATTAGGTTGTGTGTGTGTGTTGTACGAGGCCCCACCCATCCACGTCTCTTTCCTGTTCCCTTTTACTTTGTAAACTGAGAAAGTGTGTGAGAGACTCGTCTCCTCTTTCATTCCATTCCGTGATCCTTGCTCGTATAGACGTGGACATTTGAAATTTTGATTAAAAAACAGTCTCTTCTTCCATCTTTCCTCCTTCCTCTCTGATCCGCTCTACTTAGAGTCTCACAGATTCCCTGAGACTGACGGCTTTTTTATTAAAGAGGGAATCCATCCTTTGCCACTTCCTCCATCCAATTCCACCAAGTGTCAATCCTACAGCTTAGTAGAGAAATGACCACACAAAATCCCATGAGACACACCCCGCAGCCCAACCAGCCATCCGTGCACTTCCAATCACATCACAAACATTTTACTTCATTTATTTCTTCTATCTCTGCTTTTTTACACAGATACATGCACGCTAAATACACAATGCACATCATCTATCTCTACACCACGCACGTATGAAATCGCAAGCATAAAAAACACCACTTAAGAGTCTCTAGTTACAACGTTACAAGAGATCTAAAATCTAAATAGCATTAAATCGCAACAGCAAAAATCGCAATTTCCCCTTCCAAAAACCCGTATCTCTCGAATCTTTCCTGACTCATTCATTCACTCACATTCGTCTGATGTAAAGCACAGTGCTACAGACTAACAGACTACACAGACGTTTCGAATTGTAACACATAATTGTTCTGAATTCAAAGCGATACATAATAATGCAATATTATTTATTATTTCTTCGATAAGGTTTTTCCTCTCTTTTTTATTCGAGTCCATCTTCAAGGTGGTCTGCAGATCACTCATCCTATTTCTTCTCTCCACCTGGCTGCTCTCACTAAACAAGATAAATCATCTCTTCATCATAATTATCATCGTTCCATTCTTTTGTACAAATCTTATCTTAATTCCAATTAAAATTGCTTAGTCTTTTACTTACTTGAAATCTTTTACATTTCAAGATTTCAACTAAACTGGGTAATAAGCTTTGGTTTCTCGCTGCCTCTCCTGTTTCTCTGTGGGAGCTCATAAGGTTCACCATGTCTCCGTTCGCAGAAGTAGAAGTGGAAAGGCAAGCCACTGAACGGGTCCATCCAAATCCATCCTCCTTCTACTACAACTTCCTTTAGAATCACAAGACGCTACACACACATACACACACACAACGTTTACAGCAGCTGTCTTCTTACATCTTCTTGTCATGTTCTTCTTTTTCCTTTCATGACAAACCTGAACAGATGTCATTCCATCCAATCCATACGTGTACCACCTTTCCTTCTCTGTCTCTCTCTTCATCTTCAGATAACTACCTACACAGACAATATAATAAAATTGTCACCCACTTAAAATGAAAAAGCTCGTTCAGCGCTCATCTATTTCATAACTCTAATTGTGATTAAATGGTTGAGCAATTAAGTCATCCAGGGAGAATACTTTTTCAATCATTTCTTGGAATAAAAGCCATCATCATCCTGTGCATATACGCGAGTATAAAAGGTGTATGAAGATGTAAAGCTTTATATACTTTAGACATTACTGCAGCATACACAACCCTATGAAAAAAGGAGGGCTGTGTGAAGGTAGTTGGCTGGTAGTTTAGGAAGGTTTATGCCACATATACCAAAAGTCTTACAAAGTTTTGAGCTCAAAGTCATAAATTATAGCTCTGTGGGCTTTCCTTTCAACTTGTGACTTGAGCTGTGTTTTTTCCTAAAGGTTTTACTCTCCGTTGATTTTTTTGTTTCTTGGAATAAGTCCCTATTTCTTCCAAGTATGAACTATAACCATACGTACACAACTTGTGTAAGCGTATCATGACTATTACGCTGTGGCTGGCATGACATGCACAAAGACTCACAAAGTTTATAAGTTTATAAGAATCCTCGTAAGTTGTTACTTCCACCGTTTCGTCTTAATCATAGTCCATAATACTACGGAGTGCATAGTAGCTTGGCGGTGATGGTAATAACCACCGTAACAAAATAATTAAAATCATGGACACAGCGATATACAGTTATGCGTACGTACATAAGTACGCCTGCTATTATGACGAATGTACCACTATAAGAAATCTCTGAGTTTCTCTAGTCTCTCCTTATGTTGGTAGCGCGATGCTTCTTGCGGTTCCAAATTATTATAATAATGATACCCGACTCTCTTTCACAAACCCATAAATTATTCTCCACCAAAATTCTCATTTAAAACCATTACAACCCTCACTCCAGATCATCTTACGTAACATTTCATTCCTACAACTCAATGCTTCATGAATTACTACTAGTGATGAGTCTACAACCAACAACTACGCAACTACAATATACTGAATACACATTTTTTTCTTTTGTTTCAGGTGGAGGAGCTGAAATTGAGATGTAGACGCGAGGAGAACAATCCAATGTAACTTGAAGTATACGATTATATTTATATTCCTACAAGAAAGCCTTGGAAGTTGGAGCTTGGGAAGTTTTCCTCGTGAATTTATAAATTCGAAATAACTAAAAGGTAAGCTTCGGAGTGTTTTACTCTGTTGTATTCACATTCATCATGATCCTTCTCTTTTAGAGTATTTAGCATTTAAGAATAAGTTTTATGGAGAACAGATCTCCTATATATATATCTACCTACTACAATAGGGACGAAAGAAAAGAATAAGTGTAGCAACAACTGTAGTTGTAGTTGAGGGATGATGGGATGACGCATTGGGTGTGCAAAGATGGATGGAAGTAGTTTGGAAAAAACATTGCAACGCTACACTCACTACGAACTGCGGACTACAACTTCCAACTTCTACTTTGGATATGGAAAGAACACGAACGAGAGAGACTTTGTTGGAAGTGTCCTCCCTTCGGAATATTCGGAGAGTTTTGTGCCCACGATTGGCAGATTTATTGCTTTCTCTCATTCCATCTCCCCTTCTTCCCTTCACAAAACTCACAAATACAAAACATACACACGTACGACGTACAATCGACAATGCAATGCACCAAAGTAGCAACAAAAAGAAGCGCATCGATTCATTCTCCACATCTAAGGGATTCTTATTGCAGCATATCTATTGATTCCATATATATATCAAGTATAAACAACATTATATCCTATTTACTGCCTTCATGCGGGTTTCTTATTAGCCTACCGTTTGTGGACATTAGTTAATCCTGTTTTCGTTCCACTGAAAGAAATCTACACTCTCCCATTCGTCTCGTAATAATAAGCTTAGCCACATAATCTGGGTTCCACAATTTCCTCCAAAGTTGATTCACATTTTGTCATATTTCCTCCGCTTAAGTTGATTCATCTTCTTCACAAGATTCATGTCACGTATGTCTCACAGTCAGTTTGAGATGACAATGAAAGCGAGATTGAGTTTTTGATCTCCTGTGGGAAATGGGAAAGATTGGATAAAAATGAGAGAAACTGAATCCAATTATGGAGTCAGAGAGAGAGCGATGGGGGACTCTTTCCTTCCCAAATCCATCTCCAATCATGTCGATCTCTCTCTCTCTCTCTCTTTGTGCTTCCTTCCTCCAGTACAAAAGACCATCACAAATAATCTTCCTAAGAGCCCAACCAACTACTCATGCAGTATGTGTGTGTGTGTGTTAGTCCCAGACTAAGTTTTGTTTGTTGCAATCAGCGTGAGTAAAGGAACGATGAGGGAGTACGTTTCAAATGCAAGATGACATCTGGAAGCCATGCAAAGCGAACGTCCGAATTATCATCAATCACTCCTTCCATCTTATTTCACTTGTAGTAAAATGGTGTATGGATGTACGCAAGGAGTCCCCCTTCTCTCGCTGTCTCTCATCCCATCCGAAGAAATGTATACCAAGTTCCGACCAACTTTCAAAGTTTCTGTGAAGAAATAAAGCAGCTGAGAGACTGAGAGAAAAGTGCACTACCAAAGATTTCGTTGTCTGCCGAAGACTTGTAATGAATGAATTGAGAAAGGAAAGAGTTTTGATTTGAAGATAACAAGCCTTAAATACAGGGTGTCCCATAAGTCGCGCAACTCCGGAGACTGAGCGTTTCCATAATATTGGGGTTATGTTAGCGGTTGCCAAAGCCAACCGTTTTTACAAATTCTGAACACTCGGTACTTTCGTTGCGCGACATATGGGACACCCTGTATACGCGAGAGGTGATATTAGAGAAGGAAGAAGTAACCAGAGAAGTTTGAGCTTAAAGTTAGATTGAAGAAACTAAAGAAGGAAAGTCGCGAGAGAGGAGAGAGAGCCGGTTTTGGCTCACACTTAAGATTCAGTTAAGACTCACACAGACACGGTCCTCATGTTAGTCGTGGTGGTGGTGGTGGTGGAAGAGATGCTGAATTAGGGTCATAAAATTAGGCGAAATGACTCTCTTCCACACAACTTTATCTTTTTACGACCTCCTTTGCTCCTTAACACTCACTTTCATTCACAGATCTTTCTTAAACACCATTTTATTATTCAATATTGTTTCATCTTACAAAGCACATATTTTTCTTCCGAGCTTTTGCATCCGCTACTTTAGTACGAGAAGTACTTACCAGTATTACCAGAGATCATATTGTCTTACAGTTCCTTAACTGATCACAAACGTATTGCCTTCTGAGTAGTTTTGCATGCACAGCGAATTCTTTAGTTTAGTTTTGCCGAACCTATTAAAGCCTCTACAATTGAAGTTTGCATTTTTTGCTGCAGTAAAATAAGCTATAAAATTTCATTCCAATTTTTTCTGTGTTGAAAGCAGACTTAGAATATATTTTATATTGCAAATTCATTAAATAAAAAATATTATTATAATGTTTAAAAGTCTAAATACTCGTGTGTAGCCGCTATTCCGCTATTTGTCAAAGGCAACTAAAGAGAGATAGAGAAAGGAGCAATTTATATTCATCTAAATGGGCGTTAATTGTCCTCATTATTGTAACGATGATTATTGGAGAGATTAGTGGTTATAAAATTGTTCGCAGGAGTTATAAATCAAAAGAACCAACACCGCATGCACTAACATTCTAAAACATTCAACCCAAAGTACCTTCTTGTTGGTTACACTATTACATTTATTTACAACTCTCCTCTTACTTTTACACACTCTCTACTCTACTGAATCAGCATCAAGTGAATTATGAACTTACATGCAACCAACATCATCACAGCTTTTATTTAGAAACCGACGAAGACATATTTATCTTTATTTTATGGCACAGATGCATTTATTCCACCCGTTGCTTACTTTTATTATTTATAGCACTCTACTTCTATAAGTCTACCAATACCACACACACAATAAGAAACAATCATCGTCAACAATAAAATCATTTCCTGACATCTTTATCTCTATCTCCGTACATACAGCAGTGAGTATGTGCGTTACTCCAATTGCTGAAGTAGAGTAGGGTCTTTTAAAATGCAGTTAATAATTGTTCATATCTACAAAATCTTAATTATCATGGTTTATGCAGATGCATCCGATGCTATAACACATGTACACGTGTCTCAAACCAAAATTAAAAAGTCATTACTTTTTTCATTTAATAAAACGAAGCTGCTTGTAGAACTTTTTACCGAGGGAGAGATATATTAAAACACATTTCAAAAAATTCCCTTTAAGTTCCAAAGCGTAGACAGCAATGAATACGAAATAATATAGTCTGGTATGGCAAAAGCTACGAGGAAAACCGGGCTTTTAATAAAACCGAAATTCAATTTCATTTGAACTTTAAAAAAATCCCAATTGTTTAGTCACACACAACAGGAGATCACCGTGACATGACTGATTCCAAAACTTCATTTTCGATTGACTAGAACAAATGCATGTAAATCTTTCTTGCTGCACCCAACCCTGAAGCTTATGCACGCATGTTGAATGCTGTGCGTATGATCCTGTTTGTATTTAAGAGATGAGAGAGAGGAGGAGAGGGGGATGGGATATGTATGTTCGTTTGGAATTCGGATGAGTGATTTTTCGGATTTAAATTTAAAACCCCAACCTCTGGGTTATTGTCTAAGCATTTATTTAAAGCCAAAGACCATACATTATATTACGCTTTCTACAAGTGAAGGGAGAGTTGTCGACAGGCAGTCAATATTATGGAGAGTTGATCTACCTACAAACACTACGATATGGACGATGGAAGGAATAAGAGAGATCCGTAGAAGTTTGTGTGTGTGTGTGTCTATGAAGTCCCCTCCTTCACTATTTCAAAGTTCTCTCGGTTTCAATTTTCAATTATCAGTTTTGGGAGAGTAAGAGAACATCGGGTGAGTTATGGGCATCCGTAGATTTCCTCATTATGCAAGCAAGGGAATACGAATATACGTACACGACATCGGTGAATGGTGCACAAATACCCGGGCAGCAACAACAAACTATGCAAAATAGACAGGGAGAGATGGATGGGCCCTCATAAATATGCACACTCATGCCCATTGTTTCACCATTATTACACATACCAAGAAGACACATAACTTTCGGAGAAAGAGATGCTCAGTATTCACACAATAAAATATCCGGGGAGCATCGAGCATCCAACAAGAAGACACGTCTAATATTACCAACCACACCGAATTCGGTGAAAGAGATGAGGCAATTCGGTGGGTAACAAAAGCACACACAGATACAAGTTTAGTTCTGGAGTTTCGCCTTGGTTCTTCATCGTAGGTTAAAAGTGCGCCGAGTTTTTAGTTACAGATTACGCGTAAATTCGATGGAAGGAAAGTTTTCCCTAAAAATTCACAGGCAACGAACAGTCGCCGATCGGTATCGGTTGGTAGTTTTTTGGTAGTTACTAGTTTTAGTAGAGTGAGACGAAATCAGTTATCAGTGGAGAGAGAAGAAGAGGAAAGAATAATAGCCTCCTATAACCGAATTCGGGTTAATTGCAGTAGGAAAAAAGCCTTTTTTAACTTAATTATACTCCTTTTTAATGGATTTACACGGAACTAGGGATGCGAAAAATGGAATTCGGGATTGTTCACGTGTGAGAAAGGAAGAGAGACGAGCGTGAGAGATAATTTTTTTCACATGGAAATTGTTCATTAATTTAGTAAGTAATGGAAAAGTGTTTCACGCTTCACAGAGAGAGAGAGACTTTCAGTGGGTATCTTTTTATGCTGAAGCGGGTGAAATTCGGATGGATGCTAGGAGGACTTTGAGTTATTATAGTTTAGGACAGGAAACCAGGCAGATACGAACATCTAGTCCAAATCAACTACTAATTGAATCTACTTCTAAAGCACAATAATAACCTCTAAATTTACCACCAGCTATACCAGCTCTTCTAGACGTACTAGAATAAATATATAGAATCATATAGCGTAAGGACTGTATTCCCGTTCAAAATAATTAACATTAGCGCTTAACGTAACATTATGTTATCTTTCTCTTTTACAATATTGTTCTTTATCCTCTAGTGCCCGAAATAGTAAAATCATCAAATGAGCTGACCTGATAATATTGACTACTTATTTGTAACGAAGAATCAGGAATTAAATCAACTATTTTGGAACTGTGACATAAAATCCGAACAATAATTTCCATGATTTATTTTCCTTACCACAAGCTAATTACTTCGATAATGAGCCAAGTGCGATTGAATTGGTGGGTGAGGTTGAGAATTAAGATCAATTTAGTTTAAGTAGGAAGTAAGGAGAAGGGAGTGATGGTGGCAGTAGGCAGATATGTTTGATGTAGTAGATGAACAACGGAAGTCAGAAGATTTGGTTTGGTGACAACACACACAACCACAGTAACAACTAACCATCGAGGACAGAAGGCATAAAATCTCTGATTAAAACATCACACAATCACAACCACGCCAACAGAAAGTCCCTCTCCTCCTCAAGTTAATGGGCAATTAATTAATTATCGTGGCCAGAATCTCCTTTCCACTTAGTCTCCTTCAACTCCTCCTTCACTTCAGCCGTCCATAAGATTCCTATGATTATACATACATGCATGCTTCTTAAGTTACATGCACACTATACATTATGGTAAATGAAGTTGTCTCTTTTTCTCCACATGTAATACACTCACAACAATATACAGTGAGTAGTTTATCTGTAAAGCTCATCTTGTAGTGGAGAAACAGAAAAAGATGTTTTGGGGGTAAAAAGTGCGTTCATGAAACCGGTTTCCTCCCTAAATAAGATGACAATACAATTACAATAAGAGTAAGTGCCACCACTGCCAGCCAACTATGAACTACTGATCTCATGTGTGTTTGTGTAATGCTATCCACTTTACACTCAGAGTAACACATTACGAATAATAAAGTTGTCCTTGCTTCCTTGTCTTGATGTGAATTGCGGATGCTGTGACAATTACAGCAATAAATATCGCACTCTACTCCAGGTTAATGGGTTTGAAAATCTCACCTGGACGTACCCTATATGAAACAATGAATTCTATTTAGAGCAGCTGCATTTAAAAATTATGCAAAAACCTTTTCTAGGCTAGAAGATAAATCGTGTCTTATTGTAGCTTCCTGTCTGCAAATTTTTGTGTGGTTTTCTCAAAGTGCTGAAGAAAGTTGTGGAATTGTGAGATTAAATTTCACAAATGATCCATATTGTGTCTTGTCTTCAAATTATTTGCTCATTTATGGTATTAACTTCAACTTTTCCTACTTAAATAGTATGAACAGCCTATAGACAAGATATCTTGGATAAATTTTACACAAACTCGCTTTTTGAATTTTGAAAGCAACGTTTTACTTCTAGGAGCTTGAAATTCTAAAAAAATCGGTCAGTCAAACAGTTCACCTCCTGAAGTTCGTATTCTTCCTCCTACTCTTTCTCCTATTGATTGTCCCATAGAAAATGAATTCCAGCTATTCTATAATTCTAAAGCCTCCTCCATTTTGATCCTTCTCGACATCTGAGATATGAGTCCACATCGAATCCATCCATCCATCCGTCTATTTTTTTCGGGGTCTTCTCATTCTTCTGGTGAAATTTTGACTCATCCTTCTTTAGTCCCACTCCTCTTGTTGTCTGTCTCTCTCTCATAGGGATTTGCCTTACACTTTGTGTGAAGGGCTGATTTTGATTAGATTTGTGTTTGAGACGGATGGATGGATGATTGCCTGCTGTGCCATGCATTGAAAGGAGAGAGAGAGAGGATCTCTCTCTTTATGAATTCTTCTCGTCTCATTCCCCTTCTCTCTTTTTTTATCACGAAGAGACTTAACAATGGATGCTGGGAAGTGCTGGAAAAGTGGCTTTGAGTTTCGGATGCGTCGGGAATTGAATTTGAGTGGAACAGAAGCAGCAGGAGCAAGCGAGAGAGAGAGAGAGAGAGAGAGTTCTTTACTGAAGGCAGGCAGAATAAGAAGGACAATTCACATCGGGTTGGTCCCCAGTTCTTGTCACACTCTGCAAGCCCCACCAAGCTTAGTGAGACCAACACTCCCTCACATCTGAGTCACACAGAGTTGCTTGCTATTCGTAAAAAGTCTCAAAATTTTGAGTCAGATACATTCCATCTCAGTTTTAGAAACAATGAAGTCTTCTTCTGTAGTCGTAAGAAGAACAACCATGTCCTCTCAAAATTTGTTTTCCTTTGCATCAAAATCATCATTTACTTTATGATGAGAAGAAAAAACTTTTTCATTAAAGTTGCCTCTGTTTCCCTTCCCTACGGGGAGTTTTATAAAATACACCAAAATGAATTTCAAGATCAAAGATATCAAAGTGTGAAATGAAATTTTGGAAACGCTGTATGGATTATGGATAAGTGTTCTTCAGCTGGAAAAACTAATCGAAAGAAAACATTTCAAGGTGAATTGAAATTTAACTGTAATTCAAAAGTTCGATTTATAAACTGGCATTAACTTTCCCGGAGTGTTTTGTGAATTTAAATTCACCTCTAGTTTGTATACAAAAGGGACTGACAGTGTAAAAGCCCTTTCCCCGAAAAACAATTACTTAAGTGAAAACAGCGTCAAAGAACTCGTAAAAAACTTCCTGGATATTAAAACAATAGGAATAAAAATTGTATTGCTATTACTCGCGAAATTCAACCATTCTCATCAGTTGTGTGATCGTGCCTTCGAAGCTAATACATCGTCGAGTCGTTTAATTAATTGTCAATTTTATTTGTAGTTTTAAAATAGAAGGAATTTTCCAAAATATACTATTTTTCGATTGCACCAAGTAGTAGTAAACACACCAGAATCTTTAGATTACAAAGATATAAAACATATTTTGTAGAAAACTCAGAAAAGCTGTAAATTGATAACAGACAGAACTAGAACACTGGAAATAGTTCAGAGAGTAAAAGAAAAAGACTCTATTTTTACTTGAGAAATTGATATTTACCAGAACGCAAAAGCACACCACAATTTTGTAATTAAATTTATACAACAGGGTAAACGTCTTATAGTTAGAGAAGGGATATATAAACTGAATTGCAACCGAAATTATTCACAAAAAGTATATTTAAATTCCCTTTAAATCCACCTATCTATACAATTCAAAATAGACTCATCATAGTTACCACATCTCGGTCAATTTCACAATTTACAGATCCCCTTAGTCAGATTTATCTGTCGGCTATCGACTATCTGAAAGTAGAAAACTCGTACACTCGAGAGAATTGAAAATTCTAGTCCATTTTTGAACACACGAGAACAATCGGTCCTAAAAGGAATTGAGCAAGACTGGTAGTCAATTAAGATAACTGTACACAACAATTAATAATTTCACTATATTATTGTAATAAATCTACGTAAAACAAGATACCAACTACGGAACCAAATTGTGATTGTGATATTTTATATTTCTACTAAAGTTAAGGTAAGTCACAACGATCACTTAATTTAATACAATTTAATGACTTCTTTCAGTTCCTTCGATGATGTAAGACAATACAAAACTGCTTCTTAGTTCTTATCTCATCACCACCTTCTTTCAATGTGAATGAGAGAAGGTGAAATACTTTTATGTGAGCTCTTGACTTTTCCCTTACTTTTTAGTGTGAGTGTGTCTAGTCACTCTCATCAATCACATGTCAAAACACAAGAAGGAACCTTTTCACTTTTTTGTTTTCCACTTTACCTGCATTTCCTACACATAAAACTACGAGGTCCAGTCTATCAACCATCAAGTCATGTAAAAGCTGATACGCTCGTGTTGAGAGTTCTGAACATTACCCACCTTACTTATTTACTGCTATTTGTTTCACCTTCTGTGTGGGTCATAAAGATATGGAAATAGATTATACAGAAATTAATGTCAGTCAGGAAACTGCTCATTTCTTTAAACTAATCTCACCCTTCGTCTCTCACTTATATACTTGGC
>JAQGAD010000341.1:0-44682 GCA_034696625.1 Isotomurus palustris | reverse complement strand
TCTAGTGTGAGTGGAGTGAGTCGGAAAATTCTCCGGGAAAGAGCAATTCCACTCGCTCCACTCAACTTATGACTTGGGCTACTTTGGTTGAGTTGATTTAATAATGACTCACATAACAAGTATTTCTCTCACCGTGTGAATGACTCGGGTCTACAGCAAGGTATCCGTGTTTAGGCGACCGACTTAACGTGTAGACGATGTCTCGAGGAGGAATGTGGGGGTTGATGATGTGCAACGAGGTTTGAGAAATAATTGCCGAACTATTCTCATTGACAGTGACACTCCCGTTTGCCCCCACCTGGAAACGTAATAATCCCCAATGAGAAAACTTTCTTCGGAGGAATGTAAATTCATCGAGGGGAGCTCAGTCCTCTCTTTCCCCAACGTCAACGTAATTAGATGAAGGACCACACCCACTGACAACTCAACTTGGACAAATTGACTATAACTCATGTCTCCTTAAGTTCTCTTATCATTATTGTTTACCCGTGCAGGCGAGCGATAAAAGGATGATACACTAATTTATGGTGACCCTTATTTACCGTTAAAGGAGTCCAGTAAGCCTCCGAGTATATTGAAATGTCAAAGTCATTTGCACTGGACACGGCATCGTCCACTATGGCCTCATATCGAAATCCATCTCTTCCCACATCAGTCACGGCTCCATTCTCGTACACAACAGAGCCCAGGCTCATTTCGCCCAAGGAAAAGTTAGACACGGTGCTTTGATTTATCTACAACAGAATTCATATTTTGCTCTCATAATTATGTGAATATTGCAGGAACACGTAGCAGAAGTAGAAGCCAACTTGTTCCCTACAACAGGTTCAGGAGGACTTAATAAATATATTAAATCGTGTGTTTATGCTGCTGAAGTACCTTGATGAGTCCGTGCTGCGGTCCGTCCAATATCCGGATCATGATTTTACTCCAGTCCGTATCCACATTGGTGTCCACCTTGATACTTTCCTCAGACAGCTTGGCCACAGAGCCTTTCTTCCCGATCAATACTTTGCTCTCTGCTACACGGACCCATGGGGCTCCAGCACTTATCACCAGAGTACCTAACAATACATAACCACAGTGTGTGTTTAGGTCACTCTGGGGGTCATTGCTGTCCACTCATGGCTCATCTATTTTATTTATCATACACAATAGAGAAAATACACAAGGCTTTCTATTCATATTTTCACTCCTAAAAATACACACTCCTACCTAAAAAAGACAACTTCTCGCGTTTAATGCTGGAATATTTTATTATATTTATAGCCTTTCAGACTTCCCCCAGTCTTTTGCTCCTCGTAAGTGTTCAAAATTAGCTTCATTGTCAAAGTCTTTCGCACTCGATATTCGATTGTAATGCCAACACATGGTGAGCATTAACGATTGCTTCGATATTGTGAGGAGCTTCTGCAAAATACACTGTGATTGATAAATCGATTTAACAAAAGTAACAAGCTTTTCTTTTCCAACCTCCATCAAGTTAACCTACGTATGGATTCAACCCCCACAGAAATAATCACACCCAGTTTAACGCTTGAGAAAATCCGTAGCATACTTGTTTAACCTGTCGAGTTCAGCCTATTTGAGTGAATTGGCACGGACATGCACACACCTCCAAAGTCCAAAGAACAGTGCAGGTACCAAAGAGTATAACTATATATAAGACATAAGATGGTTTTGAATATTGATTGATTCAGATAGGCGAACAATTTGAGGCCTATTTTTGTCGTCACGAAATCCGTTTCCAACAATGACACGAATTCGTAGTAGTGGGAAGTCTGAAGAACCTCACCCAATAAAACAGAACACCTCATGCTCGTGACAGCAAGAGATTGGAACCAACCCATGTTATTTAATTACGCCTCATGTGCAAGTGCTCGCGTGAAGTGACAAATTTACTTTCACTCTACGTCATCCTTTATTATCTCTTGTTTGGCAGTTTCTCCATTCGAAGCCATAAAAAGCATGCGAAACCTCTTGTGAAATCAATACGAGTGGAATAGCGCTGAGTAAAAAGCAACGTTTCGAGAGCAATTCAAATTCAATAAATGTTAAAGACAGAGAAAGTGAGAAGCATCATCATTTCATTATGCATGCAAAAAGCAACGAATATATTTTTAGCCTGAAACGCCGTCACCAACACCAAAGAGAAAGGGAGAAAAGAGGTGGACAAAACTCAGACTCTCCCTGTGTGAATGTGAATCGTTACATTTGTAAAAGAATTTATGAGGGTGAACATGTTTCGTGTGCGATTTATGACACACCTTGTCTCACTTTCTCTTTCTGAAACTCTCCTGCCTATTTCAAAATTCCATTTGAAGCAGACATCGCGAGAGAGAAACAATTTCATTTCAATATAAATTGAAACTGTAATATTTTTGGTGTACCCACACACAGAGCCACACCCTCTGTGGCTCGTCTAGAGATATGTGCTTAGTAATGAGTGTTTATGGAGAAAAGAACTTCCTGTCTCCCATTTTGCATGTATTATCATAAAAAATGGTTACAATTCTTTGTATTGTTCTAAACGAGTCTTTGGGGAAATCCTCTCTGACCTCTCTTCCTCCGTAGTTTCCATTACACACCAGACGCTGGAATAAAATAAGCACAAATGACCTCTTAATTTTAACTCCTGGGGGGTTCCTAAAGGAAAACTCCAGTTGTAAACCCATTCTGCCTCGTCTGCGAGGTTGGAAAGAAGTGTGTGTGTATTTATTGTCTGCGTTGTTATTCTACCTGAGAAAGGGAGAGCGAGGTGTGACGCGAGTGAAAGAGACATTGTCTATCACTTTGGGAAAGGACAGGTTATGTGCCTATGGGGTCAAAGGTGTGAAATGAAAGAAGCTGTAAACGAGTGTTGTTGTTTCATGTATATTTATGAATTGGAGAAAGTGGGTGAGAAATGTCAAGTGAAGAGAGAAAGGTTTGAAATTGGGAGGAATAAAAAAGGGGCTTGTGGTGACACCAAATTAAATTCTTCGTATCCCTCAGGAGGAGAGGATTGCGAGTACAAGACGTCTGTGCATATGCAAAAGCTCCGAACAAAAACCAACGTGACTTTGTTCCTTCATTTCAGCTTTCTTCTTCCCCAGCATATTTCCCAATCCAACCGTAAAAAGAGACTTTCTTTTATTCCACGTACAATCTGCTTCACTACACAAGCCAAGTGGTGTGTACTGAAGCCTTCTTGGTTTCCCTACCACCCTCATAACTTGTCTGGTGAAAGAAGAGAAACTTGTCCCGTGCAAAAATAACCAAAAGACAGTGTGGGACAAAGTGTAATATTTTGTCGTGTTTAACTCACACTCTAACTCTAAACTATATATTGTGCAATATAGGAAAAGACCTAAGAACCTCTAACACTTCGGGGAAAAAGTCAAACAGGGCTGAAACAATTGGTGTATTTCCCATACTCTCGTTTTATTTGCTTCCTTCCTCGTGTTCACCGTCTCCCACAAGTGATTTGCAACTCGGGAACATTATTATTGTGATCATCGCAATAATCTAGTCTTTCTCCGCAGCATGTGTATTTTACATGCCTTCTCGAAGTAATTTACAGAGCTGCTTGAAGCCAAAGAAAAGAATTGAAATGCCTCACACAGCCTCGAAGAGTTATGTGTCACTTCCATGGATTGGAGTCCAAACATACAAACCACAAACACACCTCTCGACCTCCCATGAATGAATTGCACGACTTTTGTAATTGGTTCAGCCTGAAACGAAATCTTGCTACGACTGTGGGGTACAGAAAATTGAATAAAAAAGAGATCACGCGGCTCAAGAAATCCCTATGCATTTTCTCAATCTTGCCAATTCCGCTGTTTTCTGGGAATTTTTAGCGCAGAAAGTTGGCAAAGTATTATATATAGTAGCGAATGTTTGGAGAGAAAGTTGAGAAAGAACTGTGGAAGAGAGAGAAAGTACAAAAGACCACTTACATTTTTTGGAGATTCTTTTTATCTAATAATGATGTTTCCCCCTTCAACATTAGCGAAACAACAAATGACCGAAAAGCAAATGCCATTTTAATCATAAAGCTTCTCGTGAGGAGTGTGGTGGAAGTTCTGTTGGCTGTTGGATGAGAGTATGGCCCAGTAATCATCAGTCGAGGCGCAGCCACCTAAGTTTTAACCCTAAGTTTTCGTTACTGTCTACTGCTCGTCCTCATTTATGAAGGAAATGGAGCGCGACACAAAAATGACTCAATACTGCAAAGAGCAAAGTACTGTGAGAAAGCGGGATGGTGATGAGGAAATAAAAAGTAGAGAAAATGTATGTCTGAGTTGGGGAAAGAATTCGGGTGTTGATTTTGATTCCATCCATCCTTTTATTCGAGAATCGAATAAAGCTTTCCCGAAGGCAAAGGAAAGGGATTTCGTTTAGTGAAAGAGTGGGACTTTCTTCACCTTTCCTTTTGGCCGTACGATTATTATTATTATCATTATGATTAGGGAGGAGCGCTTATATAATATACTCGTACACACAGCAATATTGTTGGCCTCCCTCTTTCAATAGATATATATTTCTGGAACACCATTGTGAATTCATTGAAGCGAGGGTAATCCTCCTCCGAAAGAAAAAGAAATCGGAGCCAAAAATCCGGGGAAAAGCCAAAAAGACGTTATATAATATACGAGAAGTGAGTGTAGTGGATAAGCAGGTTGACAGAGAGAGAGAGTGAAAGAGTGAAAGAAGCACGAGGAGAGAAGAATTCTTTTGTGCTGACTTTGGGATGTTTTATTGAGAGTTGATGTCCCATTGTCTTCAATGTTGACAGAAGGAGAAAGAGACGAAGGAAACATTTCTGAAATTAGTTCAAAATCCTCACTCTTCTTCCGACAACGGAAATCAAATAAAAGATTCAGTAGAAGGACCAAACTAAACCGCACCCCCTTCAAATTGCATTCTTGCTCAGTCACCTTTGAATGAATGCCCCCCGTCCGTGAGCTACACTACTCCCTTCGATATACACCGAAGATCGATTATTCCCGTCCCTTTTGTCTCGCTTGTCAACCGAATGTTTTCCCGTTCCTTTTACCATTCAATCGCACATCCAACTTGTAGCAAATTTCTCTAAGATGAGTGACAGTTGCACAAGAACAAAAGGGCCGACTGGTGGAGAAGACAGACTTACCGTTCACTATGAACTTCCCGTCCGTCACCCAAAAGTGGAGGAAGCCTTGAGTCTCACTCCCTTCGTGTTTGAACACCAACTTCCCGTCGTCGATGTCTGCCTGTGTCCACTGGAATATCGGACGAGCTGGAGCTTTGGTGAGGTCGTAAATGTTGCCCACTCCGTTTCTTCCTCCAGCTCCTCCGGAGGGATTCCCTTTTGTCGAATATTTCAGTGCTCCTCTCTCAGCGTCCCAGTCTTCGTCGACATAGTCGAGAATATCTGGACTGAGAATTCTCCTCCCATTGAGGACAACGTTGACGGAGAGGGAAGCTGAAGGACTTCTCCGAGGTGCGTGGTTATTCACCCCTTTCACAATTACGTCAAGAGCACAAGCGAACATGAAATTGAGTGCTGAGTTGTAAGCAACAAGTTCGAGTCGATCTCTCGGAGTCTCAGATCCATCATGGCGATAAGACAGCCTTCCTTTGTCCAGATCGAGAGATGAGAAGCGATCCACCGGGTAGAAAGTGGAGGAGGAGGATGACGACAAGGATCGCAGATACTCACGTTCCTTCTCCAGACTTCCGTGGTTCGGGCCCGAAGTTATGTTAAATGCCAGGGAATCGCTTTCTCCGGATATTTTGATACGAAGCAGTTTGGAAGATAGAGACTCTCGCCCACCTGAGTGAACAAGGTCTTATATATAACATTGTGACTACATAATGGAACGTGATATTTAAATGGAACAATAAGAACGTGTACATGTTGTGGGGCGGCCTTGTTTACCTTCTGTGACTATGAGTGGCTTGATGGTAACTCCCGTGGGCTTCTTTCTGGTGGAGTGATGAACGTCACACCGGAAGGGACCGGAGGTGAGACTCATTTCCAAGTGGGAAGTGGAGACGTTGAAGAGAAAGTAGTCTGTCATGGGCGAATATGGAGTGAGTTTAAAGGAGTACATAACTCTGGAGGAAGTCAAGTCTGCTTGGGTGAAGTGAGTTATTTGCTGAGCAGGCTCGAGAGCAAAGGTCAAGACTCCGTATCGTGGGGGGTGGACCAACGTGTACTTAATGGACGTGGGGGGTAGAGACAGCGGAAACGTGCGGAAGTGGAGGGCCAGAAGACCCTGAGTGGTTTCATTGAGGAAAAGACTATTCGGTTCGAGTTGCTCAAGTCTGAGGGAGACTATGCGAAAGCGAAATCGAAATTCCTGAGGCACTTTTGTCTCTGCCAAAGAGACATGGAACGTGAATTCGTCCTCGGTAGCCATTTCACTGGAAAAAACAAGAGTAAATAAAGATATTGCTTAGTTGGTTGTCCAGTGAGGCATACGGAAGCATACGGAGGAGACTTCTCCAGAGAGAGACGTTGGCTCTCTCAACGGACTAGATCAATTTCATGGACAGGCACACACAAATAAGAAGGACACACGAAGAGAGAGATCTTTGTTTCGGATAAAACTAAAATCTCCTGGAGAAAGCCACTGGAGCGAAGGCAAGAAATAAACTTTTCCTTTGGAGTATTTCATCACATCATCGTGATGATCGTCAGCTACACACGGCCCTCTTCCTTCTTCCTTCCTTCTTCGTGCAATAAAAGCACAACACTTTATTCAATTGGATGGAACTTTCTCAAAATTACTTTATGCACCGACACATTAAAAATTAAGAAAGTGAGACACACTTTGCTTAATGAGACGATGAAGTTTCCTTATCTCCCGACTTTCTTTACTTTCTCTTCGTGTGGTTGTCTTTCTACTTGCCAAATAAAATCATCACAACTTGGAAAGTTGCGAACTTACCTTGGTCGTTGGAGGAGGTATCTCAATTTTAGTGCTTGCAAGTCGAGCTGAGTGAATTGGTCAGTGGGACTCCATTGGCCGTTGGTTCGTTTGACTTGGAGTATTCCAGCTTTGGGAGGAGATATGACGTGATACTCGACCACAAGTCCTTGGTCACCTGCATTTGACGTGAAGCTTAGGTTCGTTGAGGAGATCTCGGATGCAGTTCCCATAACGTTGGCCACCTCAAGGCCCGTGTTAACCTCGGGAGCGATCCGTAAGGGGAAAGTCTCAATTCTCAGGACTGATGTGGCTGACACGCTACTCCCGTCGGTCACTTTCAGAGCCATTTTGGAGCTGGACAAGCCCTGATCAATGTACCTAAGGAAAAGTTGAGCATATATGGAGTGTGTTTTCATATGGAGTCAAAAGTAAAGTACCCCATAAAGTTGATTATCACCAGAATTTAGAGGCAATAAATGACAAAAGATGGCTATTTGATGACAAGTCATGCCAATTCAGCTTTTTTATGACATCAGCAGCCCACTCAACTACTTCTACATACTTGTGTGTGTGTTTGTACGAACCGAGTCGGCTTCTCAAGCCGCTCAAGCTTTCCTTTCTCCACTCAACTGACTGGGTAGCATGACTAAAACAATTATGGTAAGCATTTCGCACACATTTCTCCGCTCTTAGCCGTTCTCATTATCCTTTATGGAGTGCAAGGGACTTGGAAAGAGACAAGATCCCAATGAAGAAGTTCCATATTGACAAGGACAACCCTTCCTCTCTTTCTTAGTTTCATTTCTCAGTCTACGTCTGAGTTTTAAGGAGGAAAGCTCTCAAGAACTACTTTGTCTTATAACTTAAGTTACGTCAGCATCAACAAACACACCCATCGGATTAAAACTTCAAAATCTTCTCCACTAGAGGTTCATTGTGTGGTCAAAACAATTACCAAACTTTGTCCCAAAACAATTCACTCATTATTTTCCCAACTTCCTTAATCCATTTTGATTTAACAGTCTAACACTGCATTCCACAATTGTTTGTAAGAAGCAGAAGGACATTCCCTTAATATCCCTCTTGCTGTATTATTCTATTACTCCATTCACCATCTACGCTGTGTCTCTCTTTCTCCTTCCCATTAAAGGAGTGAACGGACCAAATTACTTGTATAGTTTTCTCCTACCATTCCGTGAGCTTCCTTCGAATTTAAAATATGCAAATGAAGATTGGTAGAAGGGCAGAATAAAGGTCTGCTTGGGTTTCTGCTTTTAGCGTGAATATTGATATTAATGGCAGGGATCATTTAAACGGATGTATTTATTGAAAGGCTCAAAAGATTACAATTTAGGGGTTCAGTAAGGAAATGAAGCAGAAAGTGTCGGCAAACCATATTCTCTCTTATTATTGCATTCGAGGGAGACTTACTTATAATGTAGTTGCTAGTCGGTAATGCTTTTGCTCTACGGGTAACCCAGTGAGATCTTTGCAGCCAAGTTTTTTCATAGAATAATAGGAGACTCGCGTCTTTGGGAGACTTACCAGACTCTTCCGGACTCGAGATCAGCTTGAGTAAAGTTGCGAATGGGTTTCCCAGGTTCGGAAGACATTTCGAGGAAGCCCTTCTTCTCTGCCGCAGTGCCAACAGAGATGAGGGAAAAAACAAGGTCCTGGCTTGAAGTGTCTGGATCAAGGGACGTTATCACATCAGGCATGAGTCGGATCTTAGTCCCCTGCAGAATGCACAACATACCAAGTCCAAATTAATCCCGAGACAAGCAGCAAGCAACCTTCTCGCACTTTTGATTAAAAGCTCTTTTCGTAAACTTTCGGTTCCACCAGTGAAGGGTGAACAAACCAACAAAACAATAAATAAAAAGCAGTAGACACTCATTTTTACTGTTGAGGAGGAGACCTTTCAGCATTGTAACAACGGAGGGTAAAGCCCGAGACCTACCGTCGAGCGATATATCGCAGGAACTATGTTGCAATACAGTGCGCGGAGTCACACGGAAGATTTATTTGACTAAATTAAGGAGGATTTTTCATCATAGTCTAATAAATCTCTTAACTTTCAGAATAACTAACTTCTTGTGACACAACTGGGATAACGAATGGAGGGATTGCCTCCTAATGATTTCACCCTTGTGGATAATCCCCTAATCCATCTCGCACTGCTTTACACCCACCCGAATGAGTTTCCCCTTCCAAATTAGACAGAAGCAGTAAAAGACGCTTACCTCAGCAAGACGGAGGACTCCTCCAGGAACTAATCGAATTTCTGGAGGATCGTTGACCGCTGTGATTTCGATTGGAAGAGTGACCACGCGTTCATCCTGTTAAAAAAACACCAGCATCATCATCATCATCATGTGTGTGCTTAAAGGAGATGTATACGGGTAATCCATCATAGTCCGAAGGAGCATGAATGAAAGGAAGTATGGGAGTCTTCATTGGGAGACCATGTGCTTTGGTCTTTACAAATAGACACACATACACGAGTAGAAGGGACCTTGATTTTATGACTAAGTTAATTCCCACATCCCAGTGGACTTCACAACTTAATAGGATGGAAGTAATGGAAAAAGAGCGTTGAGAGTGATGAGAGAAGGTCTTGGTCTTTAGGATGGACTGGGAGGATTAAGGTTGTGCCCGAGGAGAGATTTACGTCCGAAACAAATCCACACACACGAGAAGAAACCACCATCAAAAATGATACAAAGCAGCTTTTGTTTCGTACGCTTCCCAAGATTTCTCACGTTCTCAGTGAAAAGTAACTCTCCTAAAGAGAGAAAGTCCGTCTACGGGTAATTTAATACACCATTCTTCGTGTAAACCACGAACAAACCATAATGCCCCTCTCAACCAACGGCGACTATACCTACGAACACACAATAGGGTTCTGTGTAGTCACCAACAGGAGAAGTGAGAGAGGTGAAAGTTAAGCGTGGGACTCTCCGACGGGATTATTGAAAGAAGGCAAGCAGCATTCCAGACGGAGTCTACAACAACAGAAGCTGACTCGACTCTCTCTCTTTGTGTGTGTACTGTGTCTCGTTCATTTATCTCATTGATTCAATTCAGTGTGTGTGTGTCTAAAGGAGAGGAAAGTATTTGCAAATATCACATGAGGATCTTTAGCAGGGTTGTGAATGGATTATGGGAGAGTCGAGAGACGGACCATTGATCGCACTTCTGTGCTCGCCGTGGAGGTGAAAGCAAGGAATGTGGTGAGGATTTATGTGAGGTCTTTATCATGGTAATAGTCGAAAGGACGAGAGAGCATATGTTGTGTTCAGCTGGACAACTGTGCCTTCGTAGTCTACTGTACTCTGTAATCTTCGTATCGAAGCAAACCACAGGAGAGAGTGAATTCCACATGGACCAAGTGACATTTCGGATATAGGGAGAAAGAGACGGGTCAAAGGTCGTCCCATACTCACTCACAGCATGGTCTCCACTTCTTTATGCTAATAAGCCCTTCTGCCCAAATAAACTCACTACACATTTCATCTTTTTAGGGCATCCGCGAAATGGCTATGGCTCTCTCGCTCCATCCTTTTTATTTGGGTCTACATTTTATTTCCGGATCAGAATTTCCTCCCGAACAAACTCTCATTCTTCTATTAAAGGAGAGGGACAGCTTTTGGAGCCATGTAATGACCCACTTTGCATACATTTCGCTTCCTCTCCAGCTCACCATAACTGCACTTTCATTTGCTCGCCCACTGTGGTCGGTCGGGTGTCCCTTTAGCTAAGTCTGTATGCAATTCTTACCTGCAAGTAGGCTGGGAGAAGGAATCCGGAGGTTTCCATAAGTCTCAGGTTGAGATCCAGTGAGTCTCTGGTGCTCTCTGCTCCATTGTGCCAGTAGCGGACTCTCCCAGCACCCACGTCCAGGAGAGAAAAGGTCTCGGAAGATCTTCCGGTGGGTGTGGATCCAGACACTGAGCCTGCAGTCCGGGTCGTTACCTGGAGAAACCCAACCATATACACACACACAATCATACGGGAGAGAGAGAGAGAAGGGTAAACGAAATTTCTCCACCGAAGGGGAAAGGCGTGTTTAAACAAAAGAAAAAATCTCTGCTGGGGGTCTGTCTGCAAGTACAAGAGTGTGTGTCCTGCACTTAAGAAAACTCATCACGAACTAAATTCATTCACTTTCTTCGCCTCTTCTGTGTTTTCTCCCATGACGCAACAGACGCCGTGGAATCCAAGACTTTCCTCAAATTGGATAGAAATCCTATTAAATCAACTGCACATTCCCATCATTGCTTTGTCTTTCCCCTTTAAAATAGATAATCGATGCTTTATAGTTTATTGCACAGAGAGATATGAAATTGGACAACCACGAAATTGATTGAGTGAATACACAACAACGAGAAAAGCCCGTGGAGGAATCTCCCGAAGAAAGACTCGCTTGATCAATCGCTCCTAAACTAAATGGGAGTCTGTAAATAGATAAATCGATAAGAATGGAAGGATTATCTGAGAAACGGTTGGAAGAATGTTTCTTTTATTCTACAAGATGCTCCACTCCTCCATACGGAGAAAAGCTCCTTTGGATTTGTGGTCGCTCTACTCTCAACTCTGTTCTGCTTTCCTTCTCTCTCTCTCGGAGCTGTGGTTTCCGTTCCTCCATTCTGATCAATCCTTGTCCGCAGACGACAAGGCACGTGGAATGCAAGTGAAACTTTCAATCTACCTGACTTTTTCTTGAGATTTCCTCCCACTCCCTTCCCCCTCTTTACGCCCCAGGAAACGAATCAACATTATCGTCATCTTTTTGAAATTAAGCACCAGCCACTTTACCCTACAACCACAGAACTGTTGACCCTCCGAGGCCTCCTAAAGCTAATTTTATGCCTGAACGTCTCGCATCGAAATCAAATTTCAACTTCACGTTTATTAATATTACAAAATATACAAAGGAGGTTGGGTAACCTGCGCTTTCTCTTTAGTTTTAAGGGGAAAGCCCACATGGCCTGAATTCTCTTTCTACTCACGCAAACTGAGAACTGTGTGAGTCGTGTCGTGAGTGAGTGTCGCAGCTTTCGCTGTGAGTAGATAAAAACTTGTGGAAGGGGGAAAATGTGTCTAGCCTAAATAACTTTCGCAATCCATCAAGCGATGTGTATAAGACAGTAAGAAGGAGGAGAGTGAACAGTGTAAATAACAACAAGCGAGCGAGCGAGAGAGAGAGAGACGACATACCTCGATGCGTCCTTCCTGAGGTCCCTTTGCAATTCTGAAGAGAACTCCACTTTCCCTTATGCCGAATTTGGAGAGGTCGAGGGTTATGGCCAAGTGTCTCGGAGTGATTATAACGGAATCCCCTTCAGCCACTTGTACCGGACTAACTCTCATTATTTCGAGTTCTCCGATGTCCGTCTGAGCTACAATCCGTATCAAGTCTCCAGGGATTGAGATTACGTCTTGAGATCCTCCGAAGGAAGAAGCTCCAGAGCTCGTTCCATTCACAATGGTTGTGGAGAAGAGACACGACGAGGCAGAACGGTTTTGACAGCCTCCACATCCTTTTGTTACATTACTTGTCACATCCATCTCTGGCAAGCCGAAGGGTTTGTCATCAATGTAGAAGTCTTGAACACATCCCTTTAAAGTAAACACGGGAATAAAATGAGACTGTGTGAGCTTAGGAGACGATAGGAGAGCCATTAATTATTCATACGTATGGACCAGATGCTTCCCTTTCCTCTCCCAAGTAAAAGTCTCTCACTTTTTACTTTATCTCTTTCCAGCAATAAAGTACGCGACCACAACAACATTTCAGCCTGGAAGATCGATCAGGTCCTTACATGAAGGCATAATAGCCCTGTGCAGCGTGTGTATGTGTGCTTTCAGAAAAGGAAGGCACACACACACACACATAAGGTCTTTGGACAATCAACGCTTGGGAGATATTTATTGGTTTCAGACGAGTGGAGCTGGGGAAAGTTGTGAGAGATCAATCAATCGTAACCCAGATAGTTAAGAGAAAGACAGTTAGTTAAGTTAAGAGAGTATCGGATGTGACTTTCAAGAATGACGGATGAGCGGAGGGAGAGTTGGTAAGATGGGGAATGACACATTCCTTACCCGGAAACTGCGATCGATTAATCCTTGAGCACGGACTTTACTCCGCTTAGAGTCCTCGAGGCCAAGGTAGACCATCTCGGAGACGTCCAAGTATCTGTTTCCTCCTCGACCACTTGGCTCCCCAAGCCAACTCTGGTTGTTCACCGTGATGGACATTGAATAAGGAGAGACCTACGTGGAGAAAGGAGTCATTTATTATCGTGCCCCTCCATGCCTAATCAGTTCATTTGTGAAGTCAGGAGAGAAATCATCTCTCACAGGAGGATTTCTAATAATATTTCATCGCTCCCCACTTGTTCATTTCTCCTTGTTGTGTTGTTGTAAATGAGAACCAGTCTCGCTCGCACTCGCATATTAAACTCATATTTTATCATTCCCTTTATTACATTAGTTCCTCTGCGTGGTGAGCAGGTAGGAATGAGCGAGAGAGAGAGTTCTCTGTAAACACTCGCCATTATGATGATTTCTCTTTAAGCTTTTCATATCATTATCATTCCATATATGCAGACATGGAATGGGCTGAGTAAACTTTAATTCCGTTAGCTTGCTTGCTTCGAGATGATTATACACGGGTGATATTGGAGTGTGTGAGAGGGAGACAAAGTAAACACGGTTCCAACCTGAATGAGAATAGTGTGCCATTGTTGGTTTGTGAGATTGACTGGAGCTACCACTTGGAGAGGTCCACTTCTCATCGCTGCCACGAAACGTACCTGTCCACACAAATGCAACGAGATGTAACAGGATGAGTCAGTATGGGTTGAGTATGATGGGATTTGGCGCTAGAGAAAGTCTTCCCATGGAGAAAGCCTTCATTCTTATGGAGAAAGTCTTACCCTGGACTGCCTCAGCTCGAGCGCAAGGTAGTCTGGTCTTGATGAGAAGCCGGAGACATAAAAGATGAGACCGTCGGACTCATAAGGACGCACATTCATTTTGACGACAGTCCCTTGTCTCGAGATTGCCACTCGACTGATCACGTAACTAGTCTCTGAGACGAGGCTGAATGCGTCTTTTGTGGACGCCTCGAACTCATCTGAGCAGTTCCATTTCACTCCATGAATCTAAAAAGGATGACAAAACTGCTTCATTTTGAATCAACAAGGCTCGTTTGTGTGTACTTCCTTGTTGTTGTTGCCTCGTCTGGTGTAGTACAGCGATGTACATGTATGAGGGGATTTTATGTTCTTTCCCCTGTCCATCCACCCACCAACACACACACACACACACAATACTGGATTAAGATTACTTTTCCCAATGCTTTGTGTTCGTTGATAAATCAGCTAACTAACCGTGGCAAATGAAACAGTCATTTTGAACTGCTGTCTCGGTGATCTCTTTAATGGCCATGGATGACGTTTCTGTTGCGCGAGGGTTGTAAATTGATTAAATTATACATCTCATAAAACGGAGAAAGTTGCTAGAAAGTTAATGTGGTTTAATGCGAGTTCTCGCAGCGTGAGAGCAACGAAGGATTACGTAAGATGAATTAAGTTGGGAGTACAGTGGCAGGAGCTAGTGCTTTGCTTTTCGCACACACAAGTCATTTAGGTGTAGAGAGTTGGGCAATGTTGTTGATGTTGCTGTGTTGAATAGTTGAATGTGCCAGTTGTAAGAGCAATATAGCATTTATGTGTCATAAAAAAGCAAAGCAATCATGTTGGTTCATCAGGAGACTTCATAAAAAGTTGTACACACTCGGATTTTACATGATACACTAAACACTCCGACTGCTCACCCAAGATTACTTTGCTCACCCACTTTCTCCATTCCATTTATTGAGGTGGTGGTGGTGCTGGTGGTGGTGACCAACTTTCTCTCTCCTCTAATAAAAAGAGATCTTGAGAAATGTCTGTGGCTACGAGAGAAATGGGCATCGTTTTTAGGCGAAAATAGCTTCATGGAGTTGCTTGGACTAAGCCAGTAAGCCTTGTGTGTGTGGTGGTAATGGTGGTGGCAGTGGGAAAAGAGCAATTAAGACTTGAAAGCTATTGAGAGACTTACTTGTCCTGTGGCACCCTTAGCCCGGAGGATGAGGTCCTCTTGGTTGTAAGTGATATGGGACATGCAACCCCGGAAGGAGGGCAGATTTCCCAGGAAGATCTCATTGAATCCTGCTAATCCACCCAACCAAATGCCAAAGTGGATGTTCAGCTCGAGGAATCGACTCGGAAGATTTGCTCTGGGGAAATAACCAAGTCGTAAATCAAACACACTCTCTCTCAATAACCCAATATTTATGATGAAAGAACTCCAATTTCATGCAAACTCTTATCCAGGCCAAATATCTTGTCTCAATAAGTCACTCCCTGAACCACACACACACACTCTCTCCATTGTGTTATGAGCACTGTGACCAGACTCTGTGTGGCTTTGTACAAATACTCACGCTGTAGATTAATCGTCCATTCAAGATAAGCTTCCCATTTCCCCTGGTCGACGTCTGCGAATCATGTTCCTTCTTTTGTGGAGACGTGCAATAAACCTAATTTGAACATTCCGGAACGTAAAACGGATGTGGAACCATCGAACTCCGGGTCGCCTGGTCACACTACCCGATTCGGATTAGACACTTTCTCCACACACACATCCCGTTCTATCGCTTATTTTGAAATATTGACTTGCCCTTGTACACACACACAACAAATACTGAGTGAGAGCCCCGAAGGATTTATTTTTTGAAATCTAAGTCGATTTTGTGTGTGAATCTACATATACAGGATACGGAGAGAGAAACATTTCGCCTTAAGTCTGAAGTGAAGGTATCTAAAAATCCAAATCCTTCTAAAGCTAAAAGCACTGGAAACGGTTGGTTTAGTTCAAATCTTTCAAGGGAATATGCGTTGCTCTCATTCAATATGCGTAATGAGATTTCTCAACGGAAGTTGTAAACTACACTCACTTGTGTACATTTGGAGGGAGAACATTTGGCAGTTCGTGGAGAGTAAACCTACCAACCACCATGTTGGACACGTAAATGGAAAGGAACCAAATCACGAGTTCAAAAATCAGCTTTACAGTCGTCGGGAGAAAGTGGCTGGTGGCTGGTGCATGAGTAAGCACGAATAGTCGCGCAATGAAACTTGACAGCAATGAAATCCATCATGATTTACCTTCTTTGGGCCCTCACCATTCATCTTTCTGCCTCACTGATTTCCCAATCCTTTGGAAGGAAGAAACATTACGCCAATGCTAAGTGAAACTTTCTCAGAGTATAGGCGAAACATTAAGTACCCAACTTTAGTTAATATCTAAGCACTACTTTCCATTCCACAGGAGGATTTAAATCCCGAACAATTAACGATTATTAAAGAACTTGTAAATCAAAACACGTTTGGGGAAGTGACGTCCACAAGAGACTAAATGGTATTTCGTTATTATTGCTTTCCCTAACGAGATGAGTTTTCATCAGTCCGTATACGATGAACACGCATATATAGTAGTACTAACACCTACACACACCATTTATCTAATCTCTTAGCGATCAACGTAAGTTGTTCCTTCAGCCATGTCACTTTCTCCTCAAGGAGAAATGAAACTCCTATTATAGTTGGGATGTCTTCTATAGGAAAATAATAAATCATGGACATGTACGACAACAGATTCACTAGGATTCTATTCACGTGGCGTCGCCACACACACACACACACTAATTTCTAGAAGTTCCTTCACTTCGTGCCATCTAATTCGAGTCGACAATTATGAGAAAGTCTGCATGAACACGATGGTGAAAGTCAGTGAGACGTCTGTTCTACATGCAAATTGGACTGGAAAGAAATGAGAAAGCTTTTTACTACACAAAATCTTACTTCGTGAGATGATTGTCAACTTGGAGAGAAAGCTGAGAGCCTCGGCGAGTCAGATTGACAGAGTGCCAGTTCATGTCGTTGAGAAGGAAAGGAGCTTCAGAAGCCACCTCTGTCTCTCCAGCACCCAAATTTATATGCACCTGCAAGACATTGACAGTCATTACCAATTAGTCTATGGAGCATTTAACCTCTTCTCTAACGACTCTCTTGTCGTCGTCTCACCTTGAGTCTCCCAGCATCCAGAACGAGAAGGCAGTAGTCAGTCCTCCCAGCAGCTAAGAACAGCATGGAATCAGCTCTTCTAGTCCGGAGCCGGAAGTAAATATCACTCGAACTTCTGGCCTCCTGCAGTCTCACACTTATATGGCTCGATCCGAAAAACGACACTAGGGAAAGATTAAAAATCACAGTGAATTACAACAAGAACATTATTGTCTTTGATGAATAAATGGAAGGAAAGTTTTAATAGAGATAAATCTCATCAAGGGGAAAGATTGGAGTAATCCACATTCTACAGTAGAATGCCTTTGAAGGATTTAGAGCATGAAGCTTTCACTTCGCTCCTTAGCTGACTGAGTCTTTCCATTTCTCTGGAAGACAGCTCTTTCCGAGATTCTCCCATTGCTTACGTAGCCAGCAGCTCAGTCGGTAAAAATTCTAGTAGTGTTTCGTCATTTAGAATAAATGAAGATAAATGAAGTGGATTACCTTATGATGGTCTATTGTTATTATTTACGAAATGAAATCATATGTGAAAATGTAATGAAGGAAGCAGATCTCTGTTCTCTCTCTCTCTCTTTCCTCGAGCGGTGTGAGTTTTACTTTTATTATTATTAGACGAGTTTTCCTTTTCTACATCACCACCGCCGCTATCACGATCATCTCAGCCACCAAAGGAGAAATATATTTCCTCCAAAACTCGTTGTACTTTGGGCTAACCTCTTCCTATTAAAGTGAAAGACGTGTCAAAAATTCCAGGCACGGAGAAGAAAGAAAGAGGAGTCAGAAATTCTGACTGACTTGACTGAATCAGAAATGAAGACAGGATTGAGAAGATCCTTTACTTTCACACACACACACCTCTCTCCCGCTCTCTCGCCTTTTTTATTCAAGAGCTCTCTACTCCCTACATAAGAGAGTAGATGAAAAACTTTTCCACTTTTTTCATGTTTAAATATTGATCGAATATGTATCTCGCTGCTGAGAGATCAATAGAGATTAATTATGCTCACATAACTCAACGGGTTCAGATATCTTTTCTTCTGAGAATTCGCAGCAGCTGAGTGACAAAAGTCTGTTTCACTTCAGATCACACACCTACACGTGTTTTGTGATGTATTATGTATTATAAAAAAGGCTAAGTTATGAGGTCTACAGACTAGACGCATTATGAAAGCCCCATTGTGTTACAAAATCACTTTCCCTTTCTTGACAGGATTGATGTTGTGTTTTGGATTCAAGATCAATGATGCATCAAGATTCATTAAGTCTCACCCTCTGACAGTTCATTTAATTCTTTGTGACTTTGTCCATGCAAGCGTGAGTATCCTTCTGTGGGTGTGTGTGTGTGTGTGTGGCTCAGATCCAAGAGAAATAAATGGTACAAGCGAAATGCTCCACGTGGATGGATCACTTTCTCCTTTGACGAAAATAGTGAGATGAATATTTTTCTGTTTGTTTGGAAAGAATGCTCATTTTTCATTTCCTCTGAGGAACTAATAATGATAAGTCTTTCATCTTAACACACTCGAAGGAACTCTTTCATCTGAGCTCCTCATCATATCGAGATGATATTTGACTCACCACTTGCTAACCTTAAGGCCATCGAAGTGATCTCAGGTGCATCTTTGTGTGTCTTCTTTAAATTGCCATTTACCTCGCTCTCGTCTCTCCTACAACCTACTTCATCGTGTACCTACCTACCTCGTCGTTTTCGAGTTTCCCTTTACGAATAGTAATGTGCAACAATTAGAGAGAAAGAAACTCAAAAAGTTCCAATCCACTCTGCCTTTTTGGAATGAATCTCATCTTTACTTTCCCCAATGACTTTGATTAACCGAAAGGAGATGAGATTTTATTTGGAAGGTAGTGCGTTGGCAGTCGTCTTCCTGATCCTCTTCATTATTTTCCATCTCATGAATTCCTGCTCGTCGTAGCTTAAGGGTAGCCTCACACCACCAGGCTACCAATTGGAATCTGGATCAAGAAAAGAGTTCCGTTGTGAGGAATTCTAATCGCCAAGTAAAGATCGAGCAGCCACCACCGCTCAAGAGAAACAACTCGTCCCATCAGAATACAAATGGACCTTTCCTTCCAAAAGTCGCTGAGAAAAAAATCCTTTCAGCACTACCAAAAACCACCACAGATTCCCTTTTTACACCCACCATTTAATCTATTTAACCCTTCCTGTTGTTCTACATACAAACACACGCATTTAAATCCGTCCTACAGAGCAAAGTGGATTAAAGTATTCCATCGCTAGTCCCTCTACTGTGCATTCTTAATTTCCCTGTGACCTCCACACACTCCACGCCAACAACACTAGAAACCACTAGACGCTGACGGTATAATCATTGTTCTTAGAGATCTCTCGCCTTCAATGGTATCTTTCTCCTCCTCCTCTTCGTCCTCTGCTCGCGAGAGATGAACAAGATGAATTTCTCTCCCCATCTTGCAAAACAAGATTAGACGGCAGAAGATGACGATGGAATTTGTAGGAGGAACTCAAACACACACACACACACATTTAGCAGATGAAAGGAAAGATAGGAAGCTGTGAGGAAGGAGTACAAGAAACTTTTATGGATATTTATGACGTGCTTCCCAATATTATAACAACATGATGGGTCTCCTTAATGTTCCTCATAAGAGACTACGGAATGTTTGTAGACTTGCAGACACCCACAGACTCTTTTACCTGATGTGTCCTCTCATGTAATCAATGATAATCTTCTTACAAAGTTTACTGGTCGAATTGAGACGCAGCACACACAATTTCAGGGGTAATAATTGTGTCTAATGTTTGCTCAGGAGACTCCGCATCTCTTCCGTGAACGAATAAATATTTCTCCCCTTACTTATGTCTGGCTTTATTAAATTAGTGTTATTAATAATAATAACACGAGGTACGTTTAGTCGGAAATGTGGTTGTGGATGTGTTTGTGTGGTGGAAGGTATTATACCAAAGGTACCAGCTATACCCTCCGGATGTACGTCGAAGCTTACGAAGAAAGTGAGAAGCTCATAGTTTTTTAGGAAAGCCAAAGTGCTTCAAGGATAGTGAGAAAAATGAGCTCGGTCTTCTAAACTTTCTCTCCCATGTTTGTTTCCATTTAGTTTAAGTATGATGGATGTGTCTATAAGGGAGCTCATTTCCATACCCTCGAGCTCAGGGTAGTGAGGGTAGTATTATGAAGAAGCCGTTATGGAACTCATATTTTGACTAAGTTAAATTTTCAAATAGAGTCGGAAATTTGGCATGGAGTAGAAGATTTGGTAGGGACTCAAGTGAACAAGTAAAAAGTGCTTCAGCCTCGTCTCTGTGGTGGTGGCAGCAACTGGTGAAAGGTCATTCTGTGAGGTCTCGTTGCTCATTAAATGGATGTACATATTTAAAGAAACTGCTCTCCGTGAGTTTGCATGCATTAGTAGGGTTAAGTGAAGTTCCTCTTCTCCAGAAGAAGAAGAGAGACGGGAGCGAGTGAGAGAGATTTCAAGAGGGAATGACGGTGGCAGGGAATAATGGGGAAGTAGGCTGAGTGACGGTGGTCTCGTACACTAAGTTGCAAGATTGCCTGAATTTGTTCCAGCAGTGAACATCTCAAAAAACTACATTTGAATAATTTGTAAAAGGAATCTAAATGCATGAACTGAGTTGAGAAGTGAAACAATGGGAGACAGAAAAAATGGAAGAAGTTATTTAAGGGGATTTACATGCTGAGGGAACTCAGTGACAATGATATGTGAGAGCAATAAGAGCAGATAAAACAAAACACCTTAGGGAGAACCCTTTTGCTTACGCTTCAAGAATTCCTTTTACTCTGTCCTAAAACTTTTGTACGATTGGTTGGAGCATAAAAGAAATTGATGTGTTTTTTACAATAATTACTAGGCGATTACGCTCTGCCAGCAGTTGACCGGAAGTTGACACATTTTCTGGCTGGATGTAAAAAGAAGGTGTCAGATGTGTGAGTTAACGGAAGAACGGTCATGTTCAGAGGAATATCGTCCATTATGTCTTTCGGAAATGATGTTAGGTTTATTTCTAGCAGAAAAAGAATATTATTCCAATAAAATGCCTTGATGTGCGAGAAGGACGATGAATCTGAAGGGTGAAGGGATCGCGTTGGAGTTCCTCCAAGAATGCTTTTAATTTTGGACACACAGAGGAAAACAATGAGTCGGAAACCATCCATAGTTTATGTCATGTTGCTACTTTTGTCTCAAGAATAAGAAGAACTCTAGACGTGTATAAAAAGGAAGTTTTTCTCTCTTTCCAAAAAGTAGAATAAAACATTCGTTTCTGCAAGCACCAAAATCTGAGGCCCTTTCAACCAACTGACACGTCCCATCTTCCCACAGCTCTACCTACGCATACTTCCTTTTGGGAGGAAGCCTTTTTGACACACTTGCTTTCTTCCTTCATCTTCGCAAGTAGAGATCACACACACACACACGGAGATGACTCTATTCACCTCTCCACCACCACCTCGTCATGTTCATGAATTTTTCAGTGTGCAACTATGACACAGTTATATTAGCGTGTTTTCACCAAATTCCACAATTCATTTCTCACTCAGTAACTGTTTTTAATTGAATAGAAAAAATTTACTTTTCAATCAAAAATAACAAAGCTTAGAAACCTTTCGTTTCATCATGGAAGCGAAGAGTGAGTTTAACAACAACAAAAGTCTTCGTGTTTAATGTTTTGTAATTTTTTTTGTCCTCAAAGAACATTTTGGGCTTTGGGCCAAAAGAAAGTTGAAACTTAGACGTTTCTACGAATCCATTCTTCTCACTGAAGTCTGCATCAACTAACTATTATCATTACGTAAACACAAGCCACTCATATGCTTGTGTAAATCTCGTGTTAAGTCTTTTGGGAAGAAAGCTCACTTTAAATAATTACTCAATTATTTGAGCTAAAAATTAGTCGATTATTGCCCTACCCACATTCCTGGCTAATCTAATTCACCCGTTGCGTCTATTGCATCTCTAGTAGAAATAGAATGGGCAAAAAAAGGATTACCAATACCAGCGGTATTTTATCTGGTTCTATACATACAAAGCGAAGTTTTACGTCTAATTCAATTTCCTAAGTTATTTCTCTGTTCCGAATACAACGCTATTATTTTTAGCCGCTCTTTGCTCTCAGCTATATCACTTTTGTTTTTTGAGATGACATACACAAGGCACACAAGGATGCACATTTGGAAGCGATTGTGTGTCTAGTGCCTTCATGGTGAATAGTAGGACTGAGTTTAGGAGAGAGACACTGGGAGACTGTGTAGACTTGAATCTGCTTCTAGAGTCCTGAATAATTCAAAACGGAAATTGGGATGGAATGATTTTATTGAAGTCACTCTCCTCCTCCGTTTTATGTTGTTTCAACTTCTGTGAATTGGAATGAAAGAAGTAAGCCTACAGATACACACGACCGAGAGCAAAAATTAGATGTTTGAGCAATAGAGAACATCATTTCTTTTGCTTGTTACTGTGTACCCATGTCCCTCTGGACTGGGCAATATTATACTTTCCAGTTCTAGTCTCTCTCTCTCTCTCCTCTTATTCTCAACAACGCAGCAATGGGCGTCCTTACAGAGTTATACAACGAGTTGAATTTGTTGAATTGAACTTTCTCCTGAAAAGCTCCTTAGCATCCTCGTGAATTTTGCAAGGCCCGAACACAAAAAGACAAATCTTTCTCTACTTTGCAATGTACCAAATGCCGTGGGCTTTCTTTTTACCGTGTCGATATATATATGAGTATGTCTGTAAATTGGCTTGTAGGGAGAGACTCTTGTTGCTGCCATGAGCCATGTCGTATAATTGGAAAAGGAAGGGTTGATAATTTGAGTAGGAAGTATTAAAAAAGTAATATGGATGGAGCACATTGTGTAATCTGTGTTCCCCTGAGGATTCAGCTTCCTCTGATAATTATAGGCATCTGCTGTTAGTTCCTCCCGGTAGATACTTCGGAATAACGCCACTCAAGAAGAACAACCGCTACCACCTCTGCTGCCTCCACGCTGAGCTTTCTCCTTAAACTATTTCCTCCGTTATTTACTTTCCCCCGTAACCTACGTACGTTCACTCTCACACAATTCACCATTGAACAGCCCCTCTTACCATCATCATCGTCATCATGTACCTAAAATTACACAAATCGATCCTACTTCTTCTTCGTATCATCGTCTGCTAGTCGTCGTCCCACCACAGAGCCACACTCAACCACTTCCTTCCCTGTCAGGAAGAAAGAGGAGAAAGTTCCCACGCGAATATCTTAGAATTGCAAGTATCTCACACGCTGCTGCGACCTCCATTTCCAACATACACACATCCCCTCTTCCCCCATATTGACACACAAATGAAATGAAAAGTAGTGTTTTGTCTCTGATGGAGCATTTGAATAAAAAACCAAAAGCCCTGAAGCCCACTATATAATTTTTTAACGGAGGCTCGGAACTCTTCTTTACTTCAAACCTCGTGAGACACATTCTCTTATCTAACTTCACACTTTCGGTCTAACAAAAGCAGTCAGTGACATAATTCCAGTTTCCATTCCGCTTTAAAAAAACACAAGACGGTTTTTTTTCTCTTTTACGATCGCACACACCTCTGCAGAGTCTACACTGGCAGTAACATAATTTTTGCCTTGGAGTTTACAGAGAGAATTCCTTTTATTCGTAAAACAGTTGGAGATATTAAAAGTGAAATATAATTAGAAGCAGAGAGAAGAAGAAGCTCGGGGGTTGATGAAGCCATTTAGTTGCTCCTGTTTTAATTAAAACTCACGTTTCTCTCTCCCTCAACTTCTGCCTACAATTTTTACTATTTTAATTTGCACACAACTTCCTCTCTGTCCAACTTTTGGCTGCTTTCGGTATTCACTGATGTTCACGTTCAAGTGCGATTCATCGGCGTTATAGGAGAATGCTCTTTTCATTATTCGTGTGGGCGAGTGGTGAGTGAGTACACTCATATTATTCTATATGTATAACTTTAACTATCACAATTCAGGAAATTTGGATTATATGTTCCTCCTTCTGCGAGCAGAAATGATGAAGCCTTCGAGCATGAATCGAAATGGAGGAGGAAGCAGTGTGTAGGTTATGAATATTTTAAGAGAAGGTAGAAAGTGATAATCTCATCCCTCCCGAGACTTAACTTTCTTCTTCGGAGAGAACTTTAAAATCTGCTCCTTCTCTGCCATCGTCTACTTCTCTCTACATAATCTACACAGTCTACAGACACACACATTCACTACGAGGGATGTCTCTTTTTTATTCAAAATGAGTTACGGATTGAATTCTCAAATGGTTTGGTCTTCCGATTGGATTAAATTGTGATCTCTCTGAAAGAGCAAATGTGCTTCGTTGAACCACATGACTTGTGAAGGTGGTCAGGGAAAGAGACATTTTCTCTCTGTAAAACTATTTATGCATGGCCACATTTGAACGGCTGCTGGGGATAATCATTCTATCTCTCCTCTTTATTGTTTTAGCTCAGCCACAACATCGCTTTCCGCATCACACGAGCTTTTAACTCGATGCAATGTTGGGAGATCAATCCGATCCTCTGGGACTTTGTGTAAAGCCACGAAGCGAACAGATAAATTGACCAGCACACATCCACAAGCCCCTTATACGCTTACACATCTCCTTTCTCCAACAACGACTTCCCACTTGATAAAGAAGAAGTGGGTGAGTAAAACGGTTTTGAGTATGAAACCTTTTTAGTAGCGCAGTGCTTACTTCTACACAGACACATTTTATCTTTTCTTTCAAACTCGTTTGGCTAGTTGTTATGAAATGCTACTCACTCACATCAGAGAGCTGTGAAACATGACGAGGTACTTTGAGTAGTGCATTAGCTTCTAACAAGGAAAAAGTAATCACGAGATAAATATTGGACACGCTTAAGGTGTAATTGGACGGAGGAAAGCGTATAAAAATGGAATCTTCCTCTGCTGCTGCTGACGATGTTCCTTTCCGAGAAGGATGAACTAATTGCTTCTTTACTTTCACGGGAAAAGCGAACATTGAGTGAGATTAGGTAGAACGTGTTAAGAGAAATTCGCGATTCTACAGGCGGAGAGGAAGGTTATTCAGGACTGGCTGTTAATGGTCTATGTCATATACGGATGATGATGATGATGAGACGCACACACACCTTAACTTCCAGTTAGTTATGAAATTAATTAGAAACAACAACAACCTGAAAGGGAGAGAGAGAGAAAATGGGAAGAGAAAGTAGCTCAGTTTACATGGCGTAGAGATAGCGAAGTAACTTAATCAATAGGAAGGCTTGGGTGTAATGGGTTTTATCTTTGGTGAAACTGGATCCTTCGCTAAGTTAGTTTGGAGGGATGAAAGTACGAAAGGTCTCGGTTAGCTGCGCAGAGAAAGCAAAGAGAAGAAATGTATGTGTGGAGGATTACTCCTGTCACAGTGGAAATGACAAAAATGAGGATGGGAATGGGATTTTAATTTTGAGCTGGATGACGTGACCAGATTCTGCAATCTCATTTTTATTAATTAGTATGCAAATTCGTGGAGTTAAAAGTCTTTGGGTTTCCGCAGGGAATCGTGTTCTCGTCTCTTTGGTAAGCTATCTTGCAGTCTCTCCCGCTCAGTTCAATTAGCCACAAGAGAAGACTTGCATTTTCTTAGTGAAAGAAGTGCTTTCAAATGCTCTACTTGCACAGACTTGGGTATATCTGTATATAATATTTATATCTGTGTGTGTATGTGTGGTTACTGGTGGCGAGTGAAGTGGTGTGGTGCCTGACTCCGTGAGATAGATCGATGATGAGTGAATGAGAAACTTTCTTTGAACTTTCTTACTTTCTCCTCATCTCAACTTTCTTTGAAATGAATAAGACACTTGGCTGTTTGAGTGAAAGCGGACTAGGCACAACACACAAAACCACAAAATCAAACATCAACAAACTTCTGGTACACAAAGCTTGTCCACTCGCTCCGTTCCACTTGCTGATGCTACTTTACTATCGCCTCCTTTTATAGATACACGCAACCCAATTAAAAGCGAAACTCTTCTCAATAGCAAAAAGTATTTTTGTTACACTGGTGAAAAAGTAGGAGAGAACAAAACTCTCATCACGAGCCATCACTGACTTGGTTTTGTTCCCAACCACCTCTCCTTCTTTTCCCAGCGAATCTCTAAACAGAAGTGTCATAGTAGACGAACCTTATTAAGGACTCTCGTGGATTTTAAGGGAGGACGTGAACGAAGAGAGGTGGAGGGTGAAGAGGCTTTTCTGTCTCACCAAGATCAATAAAATGGGCTCTTCTTGAGACAATAATACGACGGACTAGACGAGGGGCTTCTTCATTTGAGCCGAGGATTATTTGGAAGAAACAAACTCTTTTCGAGGCTTTGTAGGATGAGGACACAGTCGATACGACTCTCATTCAAATCTCACTCGCCTGGAAAAAGAAATGTCACTTCCGTCTTCTCTGCTGCTCCCTTTACTCACACCAGAAATAGCTTCCCTCACTCACAGTCAGTCCCTCCTTATACACATCATTCCCACCAGCCTATAACGTATTCTTCGTAAAGAACCTTCGTTCTTTATGCGTCCCTCCAGATAACCGAATTTAGGAAAATTTTAATTTCCGTTTAGAAAATTTTATGGAAATTGAATCGCACTCTCTAATGTCCACATTCCTCTCTAGTCCTTCGGATCTCAATACATGGGGAGCAGAGGACATTTTCATATCAATCATCACACACCACACACACAATATCTTATTCCATCTGCCTTCGTCTTTCATTCCATCTCTCTATCGCCTCGCAGTCATCATCATCATCATCGATTTACTCTTTACTCTCTTCCCTCCTAATCTCACTCCCATTTTCTATCATCAGGCGTTTAAAACATTTCTCTAAATGTGTTCTCCCTCCGAGTTGGAAAAAGTTCCATCATTACAAGTCGACTACAAAACATTATAAAAATATACGACGAAGTGATGACATGTGAGAATGGAGGAAATAAATGTGCAATGCACTCAACCCTTCTTTTTGCCTCTTCGGAGGACATATCATCTCTCAAGTGAAAAAGAAAGAGAAGTTTACAAAAGTTTTTGGCAACCGAGTGTGTCTCCTCCGTCTTTACTTCACAGGAACTGGAACTTTATCGATACACCGAGCAAGTTCAAGTTCTTCCGTGAAATTTCCTTCCAAGCCCCGTGTTTAATGAACAGAATAACTTTTTTGTGGTTTCAAAACAGATGCTTATTTCTTAGCTCACCTCCTTCCTACCATGCCACTTATTCATGACAGGAAAAAATCTTATTCCGATACACGAGACGGGGAGCTCTGAAGGTTCAAATATTTCTTGGGACACTTTACAAGACGTTCGGTTCAGACGACCAGCCACATTCAGATGGGATAGGCTTCCTCCAGTTTTCTCTACCCGAAAGTTTTTCTGAGCGCGTATGCTACTAACACTACAGCTACGGTCCCACTCACTTGCTCAAGTACATTCTGCATTTCCTCTACGATAGTGACACTTCTTGAATCACTGAGCCGTAATTTATTTTTACTATCCACTTCGACTTCGACAATGACTCTCATTCAATCTCTTATTTTATCCCTCAGCGAAATCTTTGTTCCGTTTTATAGTAAAAGGGAAAACCCAACTATGGGCTGTGTATGGGCGCGTACCTGGCATTTCTTTTTCTCCCTTTCGTCAGAAATACGGCCAACACACTACATTTGTTTTCGAATAGGATCATTTCGTTCAAAAAAGAAGAAATCAATGCAACGATATAGACAGTAGGGTGTGTAGTTTCATTGAAGCAGTTGGAGAGTTGGCGAATGTTCACACGAGAGAGAAAGCAAAGCCTCAGAATGAAAGTAACTTGTACTGGAAGTATAACTCATTCTATCCTGTAGCCAAGTCATCATTCTGTCTTCTTGATTACCATTTAAACAGAAATTTGGTCTCTGGCCAAAACCAAAGGAGGAAATCTTTTTCTTTCTCCTACGAATCGTTTGAAGCATTATTTTAATTTTCTACTGCACATTTCTTGCTTTCTTTTTTCACCCAGCCTCCTGCTCCTACTCTCCTACACACAATCTCACACACACTAAAAAGCTGTACGACTTTCGAGACTTCCTCTCATTAGTTCTCCTGGGCGGTGTGATTTGTGAGATGGGTTTAGATTCTGGATTAGTTCTTAGGAATTCGGGTATTTAGTTGTCCCGGTACAATAAAGCTTGATCTTCCTATTTCCTTCCTTATCTTTCTCTCTCACAGATTGGCAATACCTTCCAAACGATGATAATGCGTAGAGGAAACAATGTCAGCTTTGATTTATGTGAATTCTCTCTCTCTCTCCCTTCCATACAATGAACGAATCTAACTCCACGTCTGTCTTTGTGTATTCTGATTCTGATAATGACTTTGGCACACACAGACATCTACACTGATTGCGGTTGTTTTGATTAATGAGCCGCAATCCAACATTCAAGTCTATTCATTTGTTTTCCAATTCTCTCAATACATTCCTCCTATATACATTTATTGTTGTGGGTGGGCAAAAGTTAATTATTCTCTAACACTCGCAGAATAGAACGTAAGAATCTCTCTCTCTCTCTCTTCTCTCTCTCTTTAGTCTACTAACTAACTTCTCACACTGGTGACAATAGGCCCGTTGTACACGCTCCCTAGAATACTGCGACAAGACTAATGCACCACGATTGAAAATAGACGCGATCATCATTATTGTAAACCACTTTGCATATTACGGAGGAGTCGAGGGAGAAGGAGTAAATGATTTGAAAGCATATCAATGTTCCGTTGTCTTTTTATTTGACATTTAGTTTCTCCCGTTGGGAACATTTACTCAAACTCAATTGGAAAACTTTTGACCTTTCACAGGAAGTGAAAAACTTTTTACTCTCACGAATCTCAAATAGATTTTTGGTAGCGTGTGACTTTGGTTCGTAGGTTGTGTGTATACTTTAACTCCAACTACACCACCAAACGGCTCTCCGTACTTTCTCTCAATCTCCCTATTCTTTTAGGAGAGACTCGAAGAAAGAAAGGGTCGGATGATTATAACGAAGACAAAGCGATGTCCTATGGAGGCTCTACGAATCTACTATGGAAGTCCAAAGTAAACTCTGGTTTTACTTTTATTTCTTTGTATGTGAGAGTGCGGATTCTCCAGTGACTCGCCTGTGTTTTCTATCATCCCGACTAACTACGGATGAGTCCTTACTCCCCTTTTAAGAAAAATAAAGAGCTAGGAACACCCTTAGGCTTTTCTCTTTTGATAATTTGAGCAGAAATGGGAGGCAGAGGGTGTTTGTGTATGTGTATGACAGCTATTTTCCTTCCTTCCGGCTATCGAATTTCGCTTATCCCAAGTGTCAATAGGGGCAACGACGACGAACGAGGAGAGGCTGGGGCCAAAAAACAAAGGAGAGATTCTTCTTCCTCCACCTCCTCCATCAAAATGCAGTCAAACACAGCAGCCTTCTATTCAATTTCTCTGCTGTCTCTCTGTATTGTTTTCTCACTTGAATTGGTCTTTCCTGGAAGAAGAAAGAATCTGGGCGAAGCATATGGGACTTGTGGTGGTGAACATGATGATGATGCTCCAAAACTACGGATGAATGGAGTGTAGGAAGAACTGCAAGTGCCACTTGCAATGCCACTGCCACTACATACAACGTACACTCTGCTGCTGCTGGACTCTCTGGAAAAGGGAGCTCGAAGACCATATTGTTCCCTTCAAAGGCTACACGATGATCAGCTTTTAAAAGAAGAAGTGTAGGAGTGGTGTGGTGGATAGGTAGAAGCGGTAGACTGGCGAAGTGTAGACATTGCAGATAACTTATAGGTTGTAGGTACACAGAGAACGTATCCGATTGTGCTTTAACACACGCAGATAAAAAGGCACGCAAGAATGAAAGAATCCTTCCGGAGGAGAGAACGAAATCGAAATCCATTTTTCAGTTTTATCGTTCCATCCGTTGAGGCAGATGTGTCCTTCTCCCATGTCAATCTCTCTCTATAGCCCATTTATAAGGATCAGGCGAAGGAGTAGAGCCAAATCAACTCATCCATTTTATTATCATTGAGGATGATCATGAGGAGAAAGGCAGCCTGAGAGAGAGTCCAACTAAAACTTATCATCTACCCTTTCTCCATCATCCTTTGCCATTTAAAAGCAAAGAGAGAAAGTTCAAGTTCACCGGAGTCTTCGCTTAACGAGCTCATTTAACATGCAAGAAGGTACACGGAGTCCTAATTTAGCGTTTAATTTAATTAAATAATAAACCCAATATCGTCCACATGGCTTCGTCGATTAATCAAGCGAGTAATGATGTAAAAGCTGAAGACAGCAATAGACGGTGTAATTACGGCAAGGTATTAATTAAACACAAAGAACTGCTGCACAAGTCTTGGGAAATATTTATTAATGAGTGCTAAAGGGAAGGAAGGGGATCGTCCTTTTAATATTCTCTTTTCATATCTCCCGTGAGTTTTGACTCGGTAACCCTCACAGATATTGCATTGCCACGTAGGTCTCTACATTCGCTTTCTTAGCGTCTGAAGAAGAAAGGCGAAGAAGAATGTAATCTTATACGACAGACCTTCTTCATCTACACACACATACTGTTGACTGTCGTGTGCGTGTTTAAGTGAACCTTGGGTTTGAGCAGTGGCTCCAGAAATGGCAAAGTCACCTCGTCGTTGGAATCTGTGGAAGTGGGTGGGGCTGGGATAATGGACTTAGAGTTGGGTGGTGTCATTGCTCAATATTTCCCTGTTGTGAAAAGAGCCTGTGAGACAAGACAGGACAATGGAAGATGTTCATCTTGCTCACATCTCATCCGAAAGTGACAGCCACCCTTTGACATGAATATGGCTCCCACACCCACTCCCGTTCTCCTTGGAGGAGCCAACAGACCCGCCGTCCTGGTGAACCAACGAGGCTTTTACCCTATTGAAGAGCTAAGCAAAATTCTTGGTATCATTAAATCCCAAATGGGATAAGATTTCGTTGTGGAGAGCATTTTGGGGAAGCGTTGTTACTTCTCTAACTGAATTGCTGGCTGTGGTCTCTCGCAGAGTCTTGAGGGAATCGTAAGACGGGAGACAGAACAAGAGAAGGCACTCAAATTATTGTAAATCTGAATTTGATCATAATGGAAGACGAGAGGGTTGTGTCCAACAAGAGATTATTGGAATTGAAAGAGTAATTTGTGCCATGTGATGACAACACTTTTCAAATTTATTGTACACTGACACACACACATGAATTGAGCCATCCACATGAAGGGAATTGTGTAGAGAGAGAGAGAGAGTCCAGTGGAGAGACTCGGTGGTGGTGGTGATGATGGTGGCAGATGGTCAGTTTGAAGAAAGGAGAAAACATTCTGACCAGACCGCACAGCCCTAAGAAGCCTATAAGTCTAATAGTGAGAGTCTTGGACAATTTCCTTCTTCCTCGGCTGTGTGTCAAGAATAGAAAAAAGGAGCTCGACATGACCGAGAGACGCTTTTTTGATCACGTTCTTTCCTTTTCTCCAACTTGATTAGCTCACTCTCCGGATTCAATATCACTTTCTTCCTGCGAAAAAACCTTAATAAATCCTTTTACACGCTCTTATTGCTCTCTTCCTCTCCTTACGATGAGAGTCCGATGAAGGCCCTCCAGCAGAAATTGAGACCTTCTTCACACACACACACAGCTAAAGATGAAAGAAGAATTCAGGCAGGCAGGAGAAGTTGCCCACTTTACCTGCAAAAACTATTTTAATCGCATCCATTTGTGACCACAAGATTGTGCTGTGTCATGGATTTATGGTGTCCCACACCCTGTCTCGCTCTCTCTTTACCCTTTCACCACTTCCTCCATCTCATCCTCCAACTTCCACTCTTAATATTACATTTACAGAAATGAGTTTTTAAACAGAGAGAAACGCAAGACCCTCATAACTTGTGGAGACAGTTAACAGAATGTCGTAAAGCGGCCCTCCTCTCAAATGTGTCGTCATATTTTTACGTCTTTTTTGAGAGACACACGCTTCCTTCATTGTTAGTCGTACTGACTCTCGGTACTTTTCGTTTTATTGCTGATGAGAAGAAGTATCTTTCTCTACATGAGTTAGTCAAATCGTCAAATCTCAGCCACCCACTCGTCCTCTCACTCCTCAAAGTCTTAAAAAATCCGACACTCTCCAACACTTCTCAGAAATACGGAGATTTTAAAAATAAACAAGTCTTTCTATTTCTCCGTTCAACTAAAAAGGGTCCACCCTTCCCTCTTAAATAAAAAGATCCTTGCACAGCAGCCCATCATCAGAAGAACTAAATGAGCCAGAAAGAAATGAATGTAACTTTATCTCCCAGACGCTTGGAGTGTGAGATTACACTGTTACACTCTGCGTAGGAGAAGCCGAAAGCTAGCGAGCATTTCAATTCGTGGGAGAGTGAACAAAAAGGCTTCTTGTACTTATTAAAGTACCCACACACCAAAAACAACCTAAGTGAAAAGTCAAGTGACACAACCACCTTCTTGGGTCATGAAAGGAGGGTGGTCACAATAATTCATCCCTTCGTAGGAAAAACAGAAACGCATTCATCAGCAGCAGCAGGAACTTCTGAAGGAGAGAGACTCTCTCATGTTTTGTTGGTTCCTCTCTGTTGTGTGCGTGAAGAAGGAAAGGAATTCGAGAAATCGGATTATGACACTCCACCCTTCTCCGTACTAACAAAAATACTCTTGCATCTCATCCACTTCACTTCATCAAAATTAAGACTCACTCAGGAATATTATTATGAGAGCTCACGCTCAGAAAGAACCGACTGAGGAAGGATTATCCTTGTCTTGCTTGAGGAAGCTGTGCTCTTCAGTATGAGCCTTATGAAAAAATCCTAATTTAATGGTTTAACGAAACGAGAAGAAATCAAAAGGAGTGAGAGGGAGAAATTAACAAAATTGAATCTTAGCTTTATCACATGAACAAAACAGTGGGCTCATAAATCAAGCAGAGAGAAGAAAGTTTAGTCTCCTTCTTTGCTTTGCTTTTGGTGCATTAATTCTCCAAAACACTTTATCGAATAAGTGGAAATGCTTTTTGAAGAGGTTCCCTCTACACACACTCTCTCTCTCTCTCTATAGAGAGCAGCTGGATTGAAGTTTGAAGTGGAGATGAACATGGGAGAAGAAATATTATGCAAAAGACTTTTCAGGAAAGATCCACTTTAGAAGGAGACTCGCGTTTGACGCACTGCAAATGAAACAACTTCCTTCTTACAACAAACTAAAAAGTATATAAAAATTAGTATCAGTCCAAGTGCTTTTTTGTGCCTCACACACTCATCTCCTCTTCCTGGAGAGATAAAAGAGTAGCACAGTTTCTGAAAAAGTTATTTTGGTCCAGACGAATGGGGGAGAAGAGAGAGTTAATTTTAAGGAGCTTTTGCATGCATGCATACAGTCCATCCTAAGAACCAAATAAATCTTGTCATCTTAAGCCATACAAGCGTTGTGTTTTCCCAGAAGTTTCTCCCGAGTCAAATACGAGATGACAGTTTGATTTCTTAATTTCAAGCACATTATCCTTTCTACCTAGACGAAAACATTCCCCGAGTTAAATTAACTACACACACACACAAGACGACGAGTCGAGTGGTTGACTTGTGACAAACATGTGTTGAGGACTCAACCTCATGTCACTCAAGACTTTCAGACATACGAAAACCACAATAAATGAGCCACGAGAGCAAAAGGACACCGCACCAGTAGCAAAGTCCCCATTACTTTCATCCGTGTGTGTGTAGTAAAATGTAAACTCAGTTTGTGTGAGTTGTAAGAAGGTGCAATGAATTGAGGCATGAGAAAGTTTGGAGGAAACTGGAAACCATCCCGGGTTTCCGGTGAATTCCGGTCTTTTTCCTTTACACCCGTCTTATATACCAACTTTGCCTCATCCACACAGTGCGCGTTCGGATGCACATAAAGCCACAGCTTTTGCATAACCAAAAATAGCCTTCTCATCTTCTACATTTGGAGCACATAGGAAGTCACATATTATCTACTTGCTTTCCCGTCCTCTAATGATGAATCTGATAACAAGCAAATTAACCAAATGTAGAGTTTCCGATGGACAATTTTCTAATTTGATGAACTCGTCGTATCCTGAATCAATATCCTTATATCCTAGTTCCAAATTAAATTTACTTTGAAACAAAATCTACTTGAGTAAACTATGCATGCGCTTTCAGCTTTTGGTCTTTTAGTTTTATCTTCACTTTGCATATGAAAGTCTTACTGAGACTCATCCATAAATGTTGGAAGAGTGTACCTTGGATATTACGTATGGAGATTTCCCGTGATGCACTATATGTAGATTCTGTGAATAAAGTAAATTGCTATTCTGCTGACAGCAAAAATAAACAAGTAGTTGCGGTTCATTATTTGCATTTGAAGCATTGAGCCTTAAGATTGCACGTTTAATGTTGGAGAGAGGGTAGTTTAGTAGGTATCCGAATTATCTTATATACGGTTTTGGTGCATGAAGCATAAAAGTGTGTGTGCATGGGTGTGTGTGTGTGTTCTCTTTGGGTTTCGATGGACCCCAGAGAAGTTTTTCTACTTAGGAAGAGTACTTTTACTCCCTTTGAGTATCTCTGTGAATCGATTGGTACTTAGGAAGAACTCAAGGACTAAAGTCTCTAATGCTATGTTGGACTATTAGTTCTTGAGTTTAATGCTTTAACTTTGCTCTTAGAGAAAGACTTACTCCTTGATGATGCGGTTAAGAGAGATGGGAGACATTTGTGTGTGTCACTCAGCAAGTAATTCGAGACAAAGGGTGTCCCATTCATTTCCGAACTAAATATAGTTTCTCGGTGCAACAAGACTCCTCTTCCTGAAGGTACAAGTGAAAGGATTTCATGACAAAAATGGAACCAACCTCCATTGACTATTTATAGACTTAAACATGTAATCCTTTGAGATTCTCGTGTAGTTAGTTATCTCCGGAGGCCAACAAGCTCTTCGTCATCTCTTCCAGCTAATTTCATCTCGTTTACTGTATCTCCAGGAAAGTACACAAAATCAAGCCTTCGACTAATTCAAGATTATGGGAATTTAATAGGAAATAAATGTCTGGTAAATTAAATTAGCTGCAGTGCAATTTATCACTTTTATCTAATTACAGATACATAATACACGCCAAACAATTTGTATGCACTACTATGCATTAATATGGAGGAGCTTGCACGGGTTATAATTCTGCAACAAGCCAGGCAGAAAATGAAATTGCAGAAATTGTGTTTAACACTAACTCAAACGCACGTCACTGGATCCACTGTTTACATGAGCAGTAGTGAAAACGACTCGCCCAAATGATCACTTTCAACCTAATCTCGTACAAATCTTGATATCCTTTGAAGAGCTAAGATAAAAGGCTTCAGGTTTACGTAACTTGAGTAAGAAACGAATTACAGAGTTACTCTCACAAGTCAGTACACGTGAAAAGAACGAAGTTGGCTAAAAAGTTGATTTTAATGAACTTGACGCTAATTAGCGAGACCTTTCATTTCCCTTGTGTTTGTCCCTGTCTACTTTTTGTATCTTTTGACATTGCGCTTTATAACATAAATAGAATAAAAAACTCCAGTAAAAACAAACATGCTGAAGTTTGTTCTTTTAGTTTATAACTTGATATTATGAAATGAAAATATATGGATTCGCAATAAACTCTTCCAACGAAGAAACTTTGAAAGTGTACTAGAAAGTGTATATAAGTAAGTGTAGATATATTGATGTATGTTATTACGTTACGTGTTCACTAATAGAAAATAAAAGAGAAAACAAGTTTAGGATCGAATTTCCACCGAATCAAGTCTATTTGTGGCGGAAATGATGAGGAGAAACGAAATGTTATGCACAATGGAAAAACAGTTGTTGTATGTTGTATTCTGACCATTATTATAATGTTTTTGGATTTTGCAAAACCCAACGGATGATGGAAGGATTGAAGGGGAGAATGTGGGAATAAGAGGATTACACTGGTGAATCGTACGAACCACAATTGTGTCTCAAACGAAGCAAGAAGAAAGTAGACGTCTCTTTTACTCCAGGAGATGAGGATTAAGGGGAATATGGAAATGACCAAAACTGTAGGGTCCTCATCTTTTGGAAATGAGTCCATTCCACCCCATGGAATCAAACGATGGAATATGGCCAAAAGAAGAATTTCGTGCTGACAATTACGACTTTACCCTTTCTAGTGTGTAATAGTTTTATGGGGAATTATGTGGTATTCAAAGTACAAGCGGAGGAACCTCTTCTTCAAGTCTTCCTCACTGGCCCTTACGCATCATGCGCGCCTTGGCCTTGATGACTCGATAGCTGTCACCATTCCACATGGTCTTATGTAATGGCATAATGGCTCGGTGATTCTCTAACTACGAGAAGAAATGATATCATCGCAACACACAATTGTCTCTCGTCCCATCTTATCTCTGTGTGGGACTTTAAGACTCTCCTTTCCACCTTGGTGCATAGGATAATCCAGACTCTCCTTCTTCCTTCATCCATTCTGCTGGAGAACTTTTTGGACTCTCTCCAACCTCACCAAACTTTCTTTGCACACGCAAACCTACGTCTTTGTCTGTGCCTCTCCTCTCTCCCCGCTATGCTCAGAACCTTTATTATTACATTTAGAAGTGTGTGAATGATTATGATTATAGTGTGATTCTTCTCCATTCTCTTCCTTCCTTGTGTGTGTATGATTTAACTCGAAAATGTGTCAGTTCATCAGTTACTCCAACTTCTTAAAAGAAAGGGTTCTCCACAAAACTTTAGGTAGTCAGCCGTGGAAGAGTGGGACACGCCAACTGCAACGCAAGTAAATTTTACTGTAAGGAGACTTTTGGAGTACTAAACTTGGTTCCAGGAAAAAAGAAACCGGAACTTGAGACTTTTTTCTATAGTTGCTACTTGCACTGGCATTTTTCATCTTTTTATGATCATAATATATTTCCAGAGGGGTTGACTTTCTTGAGAAAGAGACAACCGGAGAAGGAAGGAAGGAAACTGAACCGGCACATCAACGATGTATGCATACATATGAAGAGAGTTATTGATTCCCTCGTGTGTGTCACTTCACTAAGCCAATGTCAACAGAGAGAGAGGGTTTCATATGAGTCAGAGATCGAGTGAAGCAGCCACCCCCACTAACACACTACATTATCATCATAAAGGCCATCCTCTCCTCCTGATGTCTTTTTAATTCTCTCAACAAGAATCTTCATTGATTCTTTTTCGAAAAGTACGCTGATTCACGAAAGCCAGACAGGCTCCACCGTTGTTGAGCCTTCTTGGATTCATTGCCAGTTGGCTGCGACGTCAAGTTCGCTTTTGGCAAGGCTCCTATGTGCACATAGGCACACACAGGGTGTAGTATTAATACTAGCAAAACAGAGTTGATATCATCTTTATTCCCATGAAAGATGTTGTACACATGTATATAGGTAGTATAAAGTAAAGTTGCTACTAGGGGTGTTCTATTAGGCAGTTAAACGAAAGGGTGAAGGACCAGACCATAATAATGTACCATGCAACTATTTGCCATTCAAAGATACAAACAAGTAGAGACGTATTTCATTTAGTCAGATAAAATTGACATGAGTGTATCCGCAATGTTCAAATGATGTCGAGAAGCGAGCGTAAGTCGGCTCGTGGCTTCTTCATGATTGTTTAGATTTGAAGGAAAGACCACTTGAGATTTTCCAGGAGAACTTCGTGTTTACCTCATAAAGGAGATAAAGAAGAAACATTTACACACAACAGCTACCATCAACTGTAGCAGCAGCAGTGGAACTCTCTCACCAGAAATACTCCATCTGAGGAGAAACGGAACCATGCAACATTTTTAAAACGCTCCTTCCCTATGAAACACTGTAAGACATTCTCCGAAGAAACACTCTGGATTTTTTGCTTGTTAGTCTCATGAATTTATCCCGAGTACCCAAATATTTACCCCGAACACCATCATATTATTAACTTTTAGCCTCTAGAGACTTGTGTACTTAAGGTAGAGAGGTGGAGAGTGTGTCCCTGGCTGACAATAACACACGTTTTTGTTCAGTCTCTTTCAATGGAATTATAATTAGAGTTCATCAATCGATCCAACAATCAAAACATGACTTAAGTTGTAATTTGGATGTAAAAAGAGGCTTTGCCAGCCTTGACGTGTATCTTAAAAGGTAAGAGAATTAACTGACAGTAAATGACAGAAGGGAAATGGAAATTTCGACTCAGTCTTCGTGTATATGACCTCGGCAGTTGGTCTTGACACTGAAGTAAAATAAAGGAAGGTTTGGCACCTCCACACTCTCACAAGTTAAAGACTTTAACCAATTATCCAAGCAGTCCTGAATGGTAAATTGACCTTATTATATTTATTGACTTTATTGAGACAGCATCTGCAGAAGACGTCTTCTATTTCCGTTGCCTTTCATAGCTTCCAGCAAATTCAGAAGACCGACGGGGTGAAATTAATATCTATATCACTTCAGTAGCTGTATAAAGATGATAAAGCTTTAATAGGATAAACGTACAGCAGTTATGTTCGTATTGAATTCAGGAAATATTGGTAAACTATATAATATCTCTCAATACTACTGGTTGTATTGACTTTGACACGCAGAAAATATAACAGGATGATTCTTTGTAGAATTGAGTTATTTCCAATATTCTAATATTAAATATTGAAGCCTTTGAAGGTGTTTTCACATCGCGATTATTGAGTATTAATCAAAAGAACCAGGAACTCATAAAAAAGTATAGATGCCGAGATATAAGAGGTTTCGTCTTTGTATATAGTTCAGTGGAGGTTGTTGTACAAAAATCATATAATCAGATTTTGGTGGGAGACACATTGAATAGCATCAATGGCTTCAACGGAATAAATGGAAACAAGTGGGTGTGGATCCCGGAGTCTTCTCTGGGAAATATGATAGAAAAAAACATTCTTGTATTCATATAGCTGCTCATCCTGCATCAAAAGATATTCGCATTTAAATATTCAAATTGGGCTAACACTCATCCGTACATGTGGGTTTTGACTTCCTAAGATACTACCGCACCACAAACCAAACCGCAAAGCAACCCGTCCTGCCTCTTCTCTTAAAGATTCGCCAGTCAATTTTTTGCAGACTAGATTCACTAAATTTTAGGCAGGATACGGAAGCCACTTCTTACGAAATTGCAGCCATACATTCTTAACTGCAGTTTCGCAACACACGCTACAAGACGCGTTTAAGACTGTTCAGTGAATCTTCGAGCACGCAACAAATAAAATTAATTGCGCGTTCACTTTCATACACTTTGTACTTGCATTGCATGCTAACCAGTCGGAAGGGTAATCTTTGCACAAACAAATCAATCAATCATTATTTCCTTCTTTCTCATACAATCTACCTAAAAGTCAAAGTCAATGTCAACGCGAAAAAAATTGCACGCATATTAAAGCAACAATTTGATGGGACAATAAAGAGATTTTATTGTCTGATGGACCTCATGAAACTAACCTCAAACCACAAAGGCTAAACAGCTAAAGGCATTTTACTGCAGAACAAGTGCATTGGCAAACTACTGTCCACCGCTCTGCCTACGCCTCGTATAAGCTGTTAACAGCTGCTTGTTGCTATTTTTAGGAGCTGTAGTGGCAGTAAGAAAGCTGTGGGAGATTATTTCTGTGAATGAGCTGCTGTTTTTATGATGCTCATTTGGTCTTTTGGTCACAAAGAAGAAACATGATGTGAGGATGCGACACAAATGACATACACGTCTTCTGTATCACCATTAAAGGAATGTGTGTCATCCTTAACTTTTTATGCGGTTCTAGTCTCGACTTGATTAACTGTGTGATTAGATTTATAATATAAGTAGTATTGTCAAAAGTCAAAAGAAAGGGAAGGGTCTATCGCAATTCGCAATGTTACAGACAAATGATATTCGTCGTAACTAAATTATGCAAATCGTATTTTGAGAGTAAGAGTTTCTGCAAACACAAAGACAAAGTCTCGAAGGTGTTATGCAAGTAGAATTAAAATTAGTTTTACAACTAGACACACACAACCTTTCTTGCTTGTTGACCTGAACTTGATTTACCACACGGCTATTTATAGTAACTTGTATATCTCCTACAGATTGGAGAATTTTGAAGGCTAACCAATCATCCATTGTGTAATGGTATTCATATTCTTTTAATTTGCAATTAAACCTTGGATTACTCTCTAAGCCTGCTGTGTACAAAACCTAAATTGATGTTTCACATTTCAGTCACAACTCAATTTGCAAAACCGTCCGTTGCAGGTTGAATTAGTGTTTCTTGATTCTCGTCTTCCTCGTTCCTTGGATAGTCTTATCAAAAGACGCGTGTCTCTCTTCCAGCAGCAGAGTGGAGTAACCTTTCAGGTGGAGTTAATTAGCCCTTCTGGCTGGAGAAGACTGAACAAGCTTGGAAGACTCATCATGGCTCATTCCAAGTTGGACAAGTGGTGGTTGTAGATGTAGCCCAGTGAGAGTCAACAGAAGATCATCTTTGCATTTCCATCGCTCGTCTTTGAAAAAGACTCTTCTTCTGATCTTCGGTGACAAGTACAAATGTACGTTGTAACCAGAAGGAATGATGAGAGGACTACACGTGCCTAGTCATCTTCTCCTTTTGATATTCTCTGCTACAACTCTTCTCCACTTGGAAAGCTGTCTTGCCCAACCACCAACATATCGTCTCAAAGGGCCAGTTTACCCCTTAACACCCTTTCCCCTGCTAGACTCTCTCAATGTGCCTCAAGCCTTTAAGAACAGACATTATCTTAAGTTTCTCCTCAAATGTGTGTTTTTCGAAGGGCATTGTGATATCATGGGCAAATGGCTCAAGCGTAAGTCACGCGTTCCTATCTATTCGACTTTTTCCAATTCTCAAAACCATTAATTTATTTCCTATAAACCAGCTCGGGCGATGGCAGGTCTGTTCGGAAACTGCTTAGGTTGCACCGAGTTCCAAAAGCAAAACTTGAATGGTTGGCTGGAACTTCTTATTGATCAAAACCCTGAGGAGTTCAGAGCAGCTATGGTCAAGGTGTGTGTGGACCTCCAGCTTCCCGTCGGAGAAGAAGACTTCAGACTGATTCAGTCTTATTATTCCTGACATCTACCAAAGGTATTCTTTTGAGAATCACATATCTGCGCAAATATTGTGGTCCTCTATGGAATACCATTAGCAAAGACACACAGTCTGCTCAAAACTGTCCAGTTTTACTCTCTCTACCTGTAATTATATTTATTATGTACCTTCCTCCCATTACTTCATGTACTTCAAACATTTACCTCATTCTCGCTGCTCTCGTTGTGAAAGAGAGAAAGGAGATAAAATAAAACGAGCAATTCTCATCCCCACATCCCACATTTACTTTTCCTTTTTTTGTTGACACGGAATAGAGAATGATGACCATTTTAGTAGATTGTTGAACGTGCATGCGGAATGCAAAACGGTTGGGTGGTAGTATGTATATGGTAATGTGGGTTCAGAGAATGAGAGAGTAAAGGATGAATTTTAATTTGGGGATTGATTCTGTTCCAATAATTTTGTGGAAAGAAGGATCAAAAAGGGAGATCAATTTTAAAGTGGGATTTATATCTCTGCGTTCGCCATGAATCTTACTTTTCTTATTTCCAGAAGAAGCCTCCGAGTTTGAATAATCGGGAGTATGAATATTGACCGAATCCTTATCTTTTCCTATCTCTCGGGTGCATAAAGTGCTTTTTAATACGAACCTTTACCACAAGGTGAAGTAGGATCTCCGTATCTTAAAGGGAGATAGAATTTTATTATGACCCAATATCGCTTCTTCCTTCCCAGCCTCGCCATTTATTCTTCCTTTCCCCACTTTCACCCAAGAATAAAGTTAAGAAGAACTGCTTCTCTAAAGAGAAACACATGTCTCTTGCTCGAAAAGGGAAACAAGTGCTTTTAAGCTAATCATCCATCGATCAAAATGTAATGTACACGGAGTGCATTGTAAGCCTTATAGGCGAGTGTACGTCTTGTCGCAATAAAATTCCCAGCTGCTCCACCCTCAAGAACGCCGGGGTAATTGTCGGGATGTTTCCCGAATCCCTAAGTAGCATTAATGATCTTAATCCACCCCATTAGATCCCATCTACTCTTTTCCTTCACTTAATCCTTTTTCTAAAATGGCAATTTTAGCAGCAGAAACCAAAATTGTCCTGAGCTTGGCAAATCCAGAGTGACACACTTCCTTTTTCTCTCATTGAATAAATGAATATCATCTTATGCAGTTAATCTATCTCAAGCCATGGAAAATGGTTAACGAGGATTTTACTTTTAGAGAGTATAACGAATGTGTGTATTGTACACACAAGTCCAATTAAAGTTGGAACTCATCTCCAACTTTATACCGTCCTTTATAGTTACAACAACGATTTCAATTTTGACGTGAATTGCATGATATAAAGCTATAAGAATATAGTATCCTGTTGACACAAAGAAAGAACATTTTCATCAGCAGTGTAGTTTAGTCGAGAAGGATGTGGTGGATATTTTGGGTAGAGATTCATTCATAAGTGAAGGTGCACGAGAGAGTACAAAGGGTGGAAATTGAAATATTTCTGGGGAAGGCGATAGGAAGTAGAGATCTGCTTACCTGTACTTGGGGTCCCGATAGCTCCGAAAACTCCGGAGATACAAAAGGAGAGGAGTACAACGAGGCTGGAGTAGTGAAGCACAATCACCTTCCGAACCATTTTGTATACAATTCCTGGTTATGACAAACTTGTGTTAAAAGGTGCTCAAAACGAGAGCGACTCTTTACTTTCCATTAACGTGCCTTAATTGACCTTAATTGGGGGTGAAGGATAAAGGGAAATCGAATGAACTAAAGAGGAATAATGCACATGGGAAAAGTCATATTGAGTTCATTCTGACATTACGGCTCATGATGGCCAGGGAGAAAGTGGGTTTTGCTCGAAATCACTCCAGCTCGACTCTCTTTTGTCTGGGTGGATTTCTCATGGTCAGTTTTATTTTAGTGCCGATGCATAACGTGAGAATTCAAGTGTGTGAGTGTGTTGGTGTGTGCGAGAGTGAAAGTTGAGTTGTCGAGATTCCCAGTCAGTCAGTATGACCCATGTGGGCCAGCATCTGATGTCACTCAGTCAGTCCACGATTTGTATCAATCGTGGCGGTGGTGGAGGAGGAAGGAAGAGTTAAAATTCATGCGGATGCTTGGGGAATTTGTTGGACACAAAATGACAGGAAGGGGACTGCGATGAGTTCAGAATTTTGATGAAGCTTGTCTCAAAAAGCATCTGAAAGCAGAGGAATCTTTCCTTTTGGCCTGCCTGGCACCATATCCCTCGCTCGCACACACATTACCACGATAAACACACATACGAGAGAGTCCCACAGAGCTATCCGGATTTCTCGGTAAAAACACGTCTAGCTCAGCACTACTTCTGCTTTCTCGTACTGGCTAAGGAAAATCTGTTTTTTCTATTTTCTGCTGCGTCCTGACAAAGGAGAAACGATCACAATTTGGCTGCTGATGACAGTACAACGACGAGCGAGAGTCTCTTTCCAAAAGTCCAACCAAAATACCAAAAATCCTGGCGTATGTATACCAAAAGAATAAGACTTCCTTCCTTCCGACTTTCCCAACTAATGTGATGAGATGAGACGCCTCATCCTGTCATTCACATTCTACACACAGCGCTCCTTTTCGTAGTAAACTACTTTCTGCTACGAGAGAGCCGAGAGTAGCGAAATTGTTTGTGCGTTACAAAGTCTGAACCTCGTTTACATATAAAAGGATAACATTTAAACTGTGAACTCGTAGAACAAGATACGAGATAGGGAGCTGGTTCCCTTGTTGTCTCGACTGACAAGTCGAAGGTGAAAAGTTCCGCAAGGGAAGAAGAACAGGAGGACTGAATGAGACGAACGATGTCGTGGGAGGATGAAGAAGGAAGATGATGTGTTCTATCCGAGAGACAGTGAGAAACTGAAATCCGGGCACAACCAAGCCCCACCACATATAATATTCTTTCTCATGAAACTTACTCCTGCCTTCTGCTGAACACGAGAAGTCCGAGTGACTCTTTCGACCTGACTCTGTCAGCGGTACAACATCTTTTCTTTCACGTTCTTCCTATTTGCCATTTGCTACGCACACCTATTAGGATTACTCTAGAACCAGTCTAAATCGAATTCGGGGTGAAAACGCTGCGCCTCTTATATTCCAAGAACCTTGATTTTCAAACTTTATTGAGTTTTACATTTTTCAGAGTTTGTGAGATGTTGGAATCCGTATGATGGAACTTGCACAGCAGCAACGAGTGAAATAAGCTAACATATTGTATACAGTTTGATAACACTTAATCACACTGTGCTACCTTTGCACTTACTGCAAAAAATAGTTGTATTTGTGAGGTGTTAAAAATATTCGTAATTTTTTCATCAGAATATCTTTACTGTGGATTTTGTGCTAAACTAGGTGCCGATCAAAGCCATCGCCAACAACGCTATCAGTTGTAGGGTGCAGCAATTGATATTGATAATTG